>JAYECN010424692.1:0-22665 GCA_035222435.1 Microcambeva ribeirae
TCTCCTTCTCTGGAGATCTTCCAAACCCGCTTGGCCGCAGTCCTGAGCCACATGCTGTAGGTGACCCTGTGTGTGCAGGGGGGTTGGATAGATGATCTCTAGAGGTCCTTGCCAACCCTAATGATTCCATGAAATTATGATTCCATGATTCTATGAAATTATTCTTCTGTTTTTTAATTTGGGGTATTCTTTCTGATAATGTTAATTAAGTTAATGATATTGTTTGATGCATGATTAATGACTTTATGATATTGTTGGATGCATGATCACCTCTGAACTTTTCTTGTATGTTAACACCTACCATAGAGCAATTACAGGGATGTGAGAACAGGGAATGCTGTAGCAGTTTCCCTGATAAGAGACCATGTCTTGAGATTGTTTCTCAGTCAGGTAGTCACTGAAGTCCTTAGAAACGCACTACAGTAAGGAAATCCAAATATGGTGTAATAAAGCTTTTACTGGAGGAAGGTTGTTTGTGAATACTGTAACAAGGCAAACTTAAGTGTGTGTCCCTATCAGAGCCTAAAAAATAATGATTAGATTCTGTAGTCCTTAATGACACTAATACAAAGGGGATTCTTTCTTTCAGAAAGCACTCACGAATAGCTACCTTGATGTATAGAGGGAAATGCATGTAAGATTAAATGCCTTGCAGGATGTGACTACAGGTTTGAATATGTGACCTACAGAAAAGATTGGGCTCAAGCATCATTGGCGTTGAAGTAACTTAAAAAGCAGACAGAATTCTCCCCTGCTCAAGGATGATTTTTGTTATGTAGGCTTTAGCTGTTTCGTTGTTGAACATATCTACCCATTATGGAGACATAGCCTAGCATAGTAAGTGGCACTCTGCTACATAGGTGCCTTTTCTGACCTTTTTAATTTTTTTTTTTTTAAATAATGATTTCTAATAATATTCAGTGTGGCAGAAGTATGGGGTAAATATGGCAGAAATATTCTGAAGCAAAGCAGCAAAAAAATGTTCAGTGTGATGTAGTATTTGGAGGAAAAAAAAACACTTAAACAAACAAAACAAACAAAAATATCTAGACAGAGGTACCACACCATTTTCTTTGAGTGAAATGAGGCAGAGTAAGCAAAAATGTTTATGAATATGGCAAAATAAAGAGTACTTCTAATGAGGTATTAAAGGGAATTAAAATGCAGATGAAGGTACTATCAATGTGTAGCACCATGCTTATTAGGAAACTCTGTTTTGGTTTTCCTGTAAACTTCAAATTGTGTGATACCATCAGGATTGGAATGAGAAGTCTTACATTTTTGCTTTGCTATTTTATTTCTCTTAAGGTAAAAACTTTGTCATAGGATAAACAATATGAATGCTAACATCATACATTCTGCTAAATATAATTTTGGTAATTTTAAGTGAATGGCCCACCTGAATCTGATGTTTCTAGAAGTAATTTATTCAGCTTTCTACATAAATTTTCATAGCTCAACAGCAACCCCAAAATAAAATGTTGTCAAAATACAATTTTGTTGAATATTATTGTGAAATTTTATAACTTTATAACTAACATATCAAGCTTTATCAAACATTACTATACCAATAGCACTTCTGACAAGTTGTTCTGAGAATAATAACAGAAATTGAAGCTCACATATCAGTAACAACTGTTTACCAAATTATTTAATTTTTATTTTTAGACCTGACAGGTGACTGGCCAACAACCAAAATATGTGATGGTTTATCACATTTAAGTATTTAATTTTTTGTTTTGTTTTATTACAAAAGAGTAAACTGTAAATCCAGAGAGGTTGCAGCTACCTTGTTTTCAACAGAACAACTTCAGATTTATGCTGATGGAAATGAGAGCTTAATCTGGCCGATATGGATTACGTGATATACAAAGCATAAGACAGATGAATGCAATGTAGGCTTATGACTTAGAATCTCACCTGTGTGTTGTAAGGGGTGCTGTACTGGTATCTACTAAGGAATCATATTTTGGACCATACTTTTGGAGTAGCAGAGACTAGTGAATATAATAGTGATAGGAGAGAAATATAGTGATAGGAGAGAAACCCAGTGGGATCAGGGTATACTGGTGCCTGCTTTTTAAAACTGTTGATAATCCATCATGTTCTACAGGCACATTGGGAAGCCTCATTAGCCGCACTGCTGGCTAATGAACATTTCTGAAAAATCCAATACTGTCCATTTACTGCCTGATTTTAATAGTGTTTGTTATGCCCCCTGTGGGAAGATGCTATTTCCAGCCTACGTAGCACAGTAGACAGAGGAGGTTTTCTTATTCAGACCTCCGAAAATTGTGTAATGCTACACTCTCCATCTGTGAGAGGGGTATTATTTGGATGCCCTTTTGCCAAGCTTCTCCATTAGAATCAGCTGTAATAATTCAAGGAATCACTTCTCCTTGCTTGAAGATTTGTTCAGATCGCAGTGCTGCTGCCCTCTACTCATCTTTGGAGCCTGTAAGTGTCTAACAGAATTTGTCCAACAGCTTGGTCTCTGCACTTCATCTTGTTGTGCCTTGCCGGTTTGGACCTGCTTCTCTAGGACATCCTCTGATGTAGAGCAGCCCTATTACATCTGGGATGATTGCTGATCTGCTGAAAATTATAGTCTTGTCCCTTGCACTGCGTATTGCTTAGGACAAGAAAAAATGTTCCTACCTGCTGTCTCACTATAGAAATGGCACTATCCAGCTGCAGTATGTCTTTGCCCAAACCTTGTTTTAAAACATAAACCGAATAGCACCAGGACTGTAAGTATAATTTAACAATAATTAAAATGGTATTACTGATGAAACTGCAGTCAGAGACTGCAATCTGAGATGGAATGGACTTCCTAAACAATATATGCTTTGAGAAGGTATAAACATAAATCATGCTGTGATACTTGACTATGAAAATGTAGTAAAGGGAGACATATTGGCGACCTTTTCTAGCACCCACTTTCCCCATCTAACTTAATGTTTCCATATCCAATGCTAGCAGAAAATGACTTGCTTTTCATTGTAATCTTCACAACACTTCTGAGCGTTGTTACATATTAGGTTACCCAAACGGAGATTGTTAGGCTCAGAAGCAGGCATAGAGCAGGCATGCAGCATATGCTTCGCTTTGAATGTGCTTCTATTTACTCCTGTTGACAACTGCAAAAAAATAGAACAATTTTCCAAATACTGTGCAAGAAGAGAAGTGTGATTTTCGTCAAGTAACCAGATATTTGGATGCATGACCAAAGAGCACTGCTAGCTAGCTTTCTGTTGGTTTGTTGGTGAAGACCAAAGTATTCAAGGCCTTTAATTCTCAACAACAAAGTATATTAAAAGTCTTTTTTTTTTAAGTGCTGAATTTAACCTGTCCTGTTCCTTTTTTTTTTTTTTTTTTTTTTTTTTAAGTGCTGAATTTAACCGGTCCTGTTCCTTTTTTTTTTTTTTTTTTTTTTTCCTCCCCTCTCTTCTTCTCTCCCTTCAATCAGTCCTTGCAATTTCCAAATTACTTTTCAGCTTTTCCTCTTGCCAGAATTGTTGTCTCTTGTCAGGTCATAACCTTTAATCGTGCCTATCTGAACAGCTCTGTTAATGCAGTGGAGCTGCATTGTCTGATAACCTAATCTTAAAATCTCATTAAAACACCAGAGGGAAGGCAACTGTCTCATAATCTTTATTATTTTTTATAATATAACCACTAGATGGTAACATAATCTGAAAACAGAGAGTCTGTAGTGGTCAGAGCACGCATGCAGTAGCCTGGTGTTCAGCCGCTAAGTGAACATCCGTCATTCAGGTGCCTTCTGACTAAGGTGTGTCACAAAGGCCTGTACTCTTTCCAAGGATGAGTACAGTGTATTGCTGACTGTGTCATTTTTGTTTATGTAATTAACTGATAGAGAGCTGACAACAAAAGGTAGGGTGTCAAATGCTGGGGAGAAAGAAAGGGTGAAAACTTTTCCTGTTAGTTTTGTCAGGTATGACCATATAGTTTCAGATTGAGTTAATCTAAAGCAATATATTGTATCTAACAGTGACAATGAGATTTTTTAAAATTTATTATTAGGAAATAACAAGAACAAGAAAGGCATTTATGATACTTTTACTCTGATGTTATTCTAGACTTTAGATATTTTCAGGTGATTTTATGTGCTTGATATAATTTGTCTTTCTAGTGAACTTTGGTGAAGATCTCTTCCAAATTCTTGTGCATGTTTTTCCTTTAATCCTTGTAATATTCTTTCATATGTTTTGTGAAGACAGAAGCATTACCTACTGCATGAAGACTTGTGTCCTTTTGTTGCCTTGGAACTTCATTCCCCTTAGCTCCACCTGATGTCCTTTACCATTCCACTGTTTTTCCTTTTGATATTTTAACCCCTCTTTTCAGTAGGTTTATTTTTTCCATCTTATTTTCCTCGAATCTGCTGTAATGGGGGCTTAATTTCCATTTCATTAATCTCTTTACTGGTAACATACCTGTTATCTGGTCTAAAGATTGACTTCCAAGCTCTTGCTGCTTCATATGGAAAACTGCTTAAGATATAAATGTCTGTGAAGATTAGTGTCTCATTCCTTCAAGAGGAATTACATTCTGCTCTTTTAAATGTTAACTCTTTTTTTCTCAAGGACTTTGTTGATTTTATTATTGATAACGAAGTTTGATATGATGTATTTTACAGATGACTGGCTTGTATTGCTAGCTAATTTGGCACTGAGTGTAATGAGGCCAGCTGATTAAGTGTTTTTCCATTCACCTTGCCAAAATCCAAGAGGTGGTAGAGTAGACACACTCCTCTGTTTCTTTTTCTGGGGAGTCTGATTAGGGCTTCTTTCTCTCTCCCTCTCTCCCTTTCTTCTATTTTATTATTATTTTCTGGTATCCTTTGGTCTCAGAAGATGTATATAAAGTGTGATTTGCTTTGATAGCAAGGAATTTGAGTCTTTGACATCACTGAGATTTGCTGATGAAGTTAATATATACTCAGATATCTTCAGAAAAAAATTAAAAGGAATGTCAGTCATGACATATTTGTAATCTACCTCTGTATTGGTTCTGTAATGAATAGCGCAATAATGCTGAGTTCTGTTCCTTTCGTGTTTTTGGCAGACTTAACAATCTATTCTACATTTGTGCTTAAGTTTCTAACAGCTCATTTTCATTCTGTAGCATGCTATTGAATGTTTCCCTCGTGTTCATGGGAAGCACGTCTGTATTTTTAGGCTTCCTGTGTCATCTTCCATTCAGAGACCCTTTCTGTGTATAGGTGATTTGGGAAACACTTGCAAAGGATGTGCAAAGCCAAGTGTTTCATTCCACAATGCTTTATCTAAGGAATTAAGGTTAGATAGTTTCTTTTAAATCATTTGGACCAGAGCTTTCATTCCAAGGTGTTCTGTTCTTTGCTTATGTACACTAGTATGTTCTTACATGTTTATGTTTGGAGGTGGGAGTAAGAGAATAAAATAAACAGGACATTAACACTGTCACTGTTGGTAGAGATGAAGAAAGCGAAAGACAAGCTGTCAGAATGTATAAATTATTGCAGCTTTGATTAATATCTGAAATTTAGACTTGGCCACATCTGCTTAGTGTATTGTTAAACAGCTAAAAATAAACGAAGCTATGTGAACTACATGGAGTTTAGCTCTGCTGTGACTGAACAGACCTGTTCTAAGACTCTTCTTACTGAGCTGTTGGTATTCACTATTAATTTTTTTGATACAGTTACAGTAGAATCTGCAGTCATTTATAAGGATTATGGTAGGCACTGGAGAGCCATATGGTAAAGATGGTCTGTATCCCAAAGAAATAATGGAAAGCAAAAGATAAAATGACTACTGTTTTGGAAGCAAAATGAGGGAGGGGGAGATCATGATATGCATGGGATGCTTATTGTCTGTGAACTTACTGATCTATTCCACCCTTTTCTCTTTAATATCTGAGCATGCCTTTTTTAGCAGAGGCTTGTTCTATTATCTTCATTTAACCAGTGACAAACAGAATGTAAGCTATTTGCCTACAAGCATTAAGACAACATGAGCAGGAATTTGCCCTGGGTGAACATCTTAGCTGACATCACCCTGACTTACTTCCTCTCCACTCCACCACTAATGTATTGACATACTGTTAGATATGAAAGCTTTATAAATTGTTTTTGCATCTTAAAATGGTAAAATGGCAAAATGCTAATCCCCGTATGGATTGAAACCCAATAATTTCAACAGGAAATATAGATGCTTTCCCGGTCACTATCTGAATCTGGTCACGTAGTATCATCCCGTCATGCAGTACTCATGCAGGCAGCCAAAAGCTCATTATTTGGCTCAGCTTTTTTAAAACATATTTGACCAGAGCCATGTGATAGTAAGAAGTAATTGACTATTTTTTGCATTATCGCATCATGTTGTTTGCCTAAATTTCAGGAGTGGTATCAGAATACTAGCCATTAATTTTGATCAATTGCATTTGCAGATGTCACTGACCCATTTGGTGATTAAATTAATGGAATGATGTTTACTTTTACTGAGCTATCAGAAATTGACACCTCCTTCTCTAAAAACTCATTGCTTACCTTGTATAGCTGGTATAATGCATATCAGCAAAAGATGTCTGACTGTATTAATTGAAGTCATTACATACTTGCTCTCTGGATATGTTTGCTATCTTCCTGTCTATTTTATGATCATAGAAGGATAAAATGTTGAATGCCCAGATAGTTTGTCTTTTTAAGAAGGAAGTTTACATGTTTCAGGTTTATAGTTCATACTTTTCCATTTCATATATTATATATATATATATAAAAGATTTCATATATATATATATAATTATAAGAAACTTCAGTATTCCCTTGGGCTGGTTAATAAAATAAAAATTAGATAGTAGTCATTTTTGTTCAGGTTCTTTCTGTCCATCAGTGTTATCTTCTTCCTTGTGATGGCATGCACTGCAAAAATCTATTTCTTGAGACAAGTATTTTAAAATAATTATTTATCAAAAATAGTTTTTTTTTTTTTTGACATAGTATGAGTGATGGGTTATTTCATCATGAGGGAATCATAAGAAAACCTTTCCAAAATGCAGCATTCAGCAATGAATTTCTATAGGTGCGGAGTTGCCAGGACCAATATACTAACATCACAAAAAAAACCTGAGGCCGTATCAATGTATAATTATTATTTAGGTTTTTGTTGTCCTAACTGTGATTAACAAATTCAATGCCTATGGAAGAGTACCATGGTGTAGATCATAATAGAAGTGTCTACACAAACTGTTTAGAAAACATCATCTTCAGGCTGACACATGACACGTTGTCTGAGTAAGGTAAAGTAGGAGTTTAGTGGCCTTGATTTAGACGTGCAGTACTCTACCTTGTCATGCTTTTATGGAGTAATAGAATTTCACCCACTCCAGTTTACACAGAGAAGTCTTCATACTCCATGATATATGAGCTGTCTCTACAAGACCTGGAGCTGAGAAACTGCAAACTAGACAAAGATTAATAAAGTGCTACAGTAGTTCAAAAATATTCCATATTATAGTTGTCAAACTATAGCTTCACAAGTATGTGAAGAACATGGATGTACCACTAACTTTGGAACATCAGACTCTTCAGTTGAAATAGGACTCCTAAAATCCTAAATTCAATGACAAATCTAAGTTTTCAGTTCCACTCTTGAAACTTAATTGAAGAACACTTGTATGGAATGTAGATTTGATTAAAAAAAAAAAAAAAATCTAGAGAGCAACAAATCTGTTTATCATCAGCATAGCAATACCTGAAGTCATTTGAGCAATATACTGATACGGTACTGTGGTATAATAGACGTAGAACATTGCAGGGACAAGAATAAATTCCCATGAGACATCAGCTGTAAGTGAAACAGAACTTGATTAAGGACAGCTGAATTAAATACCATGTGAGTAATCAGACAAAAATAACAAGTCTTTGCAACATGGAGCTGTAGTGTTGCATCTAGAGGGGAGTCAATAAGCAAGAGTTATTGGGAGTATTCAAAGTAGAAGAGTGACAGCATTTTGTAAGAGCAAATTTTAAACTGCATTCACAGAAACATATACTTTGATTATGCTAGTTGATTAATAAAATTCCAGTTTGGTAAATTACAGTTTGGCCTATTTGACAGTAATAATTCCACACTGGCAATGAGAAAAACGAATTTTAACTTCTGGTGACATATGCAATAGAATAAGCCCTCTAGGAACAAGTGAGTTGAACAGACCTTCACCCATCATGATGATGATAATAAAGACAAAAAGGGCATGCAGAAGGACATCTACAGAGGGTGAAGACTTGAAGAACAAAGAACTTTATCAGAGAGGATTAGTGGGTACATGTACTCTGCATCTAGAGATACTTGTTTCTACTGATAATTCAGTAGATACCAATTTCTACTGATAACTCTGTAGAAAACTAGGTAGCTCATTTATTCCCTCAGATGACTGCTGCTGATTTCTTTGTTTCTTTCACAGAAATATTGGTGAGATGTATTTATTTTAAATTTCTTTGATGAATTTTAAGGTTAGGAAAATGTAGGAAGATGTTCAAAACATAGTTCTTGTAATCCTTAACTAAGTAATCAGCACTCTATTGTTCTGTACATTTTGTTTACCATCCAACAAGAATCACCTGTTTCTGTTTTCCCACTTTGTTGACTTTTCATTCGTCTTTATTAAAATGATCTCAGTTTCCTACCATGGAGAGATTTTTAAATGTTAGCTCTGATTCTACAGCATCTGATATTATTTCATGAACAGTACTTTCCAATTTATTTCTGCTCTAATATATATATATAAAGTCATATTCTTCATCTGATCTCTTCTCTCAATATATCTGACTCATTTTCTTTTTGATCTGTGTAGTCATATGAGCCTGAGCTGGAAATGACCAATTAGATCATACTGCCCTTCCTCTTGCGACTGTGGAATATAGTCCCCCAGATGGAGGACGCAGGTGATATTACACTGAAGCTACATTTGGGTTTAGCCAAAATTTAAGAAGACGCCTTTCGATCTTCACTGACTGAAATGTAAACTCTCATCTGGTATTAATACATTTTCAGCAGATGATTACCAGAACATCTGCTCATGCCCGGTAAATTTTTACTTCCTTCTCTTAAAGCCGATTTCCCTTGTGGACTGATGAGAGATACATTCAACAACTCATTCTGCTGTTTAAAATAACATTGTTCCACTGCAGAAATGTTAACTGAAAGTGATGTAGTGGCCTTTGTGGTTCATGTTGTGGCTGAAAGGGAAATAAGAGGAAGCCAAATGTGCTACATAGTTTTTTAGATTTATACATACTTGAACAGATACCTCATATTTAAACTTTAAAGATGTTTAAACTTTAAACATGCTTAAACCTTAAATTTTCCTTAATTCAAAGCTTTCAACAAAAATAAGAAGAAAAAAAACAAGAAAAGAAAGCAAGAAAAAAACCCCATACTCTTCTGAGTTAGCTTCCCATGGAATTTAAGTTTGAGAATTTGAGAATATGTTTCCATGGCTATGACCTTTATTTCCAGCTTTGTCGACTTGTGCTACTTGGTTATTACAGTGACATTAAGCTATATGTGCGCTAATATGCTCTCTTTAGTCCTCTGCACATGTTTGTATGTGTACCAAGAAGTTACAAGTGGGCCACCTTAATTTTGTGCATAAGACAAATGTATAACCCACTTTTGGTCCTCATCAAGTAGGACTAACTGCATGAGTTTATTTTGTTTCACAGCTTTTGTCAGTGTTCTTCCTGTGTGCTTCTCCTCTACTGTGCACCCAAACCTGTTGCTCCTTAACTCTGTAACTGATTAATTTCAGAGGTTTATGTGGCTCCAGTCCCTCCATCTCATCTGATCTCAGCTCATGTTGCAGGGAAAGGACAGTGGTTCAGACTCCTCAACAGAAAGGTGATACTTCCCAAAATGTAGGAGTATATGTGAGGGTTTATTCTCCCCTAAAGACAGAAATCTCTTCTGATCCTTACACATGTATGAGCGGGAAAATGGAAAGTGTCAGTATGCCCTTTGACCAAAACTCGAGCATGTGCACTGCTTCACAAAGATCATTGATCTTAGCAGCGCAAGCCTTTGCAGTCTTCTCCTGTCACTTCCTTCTCACTCCCCCAGATCTATCCTTCTGTTCCCTGTCCAATCTCCCACCCAACTTTTTACCCCTTTTGTCACAGTAAGCATTCTTATGTGTAGTTTACTCTTTTTAGAAAGGATATTTTGAGTTCATTGAGGAGAAAAGCATCAGTATCAACATGTCTGTTATTTAATTTTCTGATTTCTGTCAGGGATTCTGCTTTCCAGTCTTAGAAGTCCTGTAAAAAACCCTGCAGCTCAAGTTCCCCTCTGAAGAACTCAGCTCACCTGAGGATTGGCTGTGCACCAGCCATTTTGTGTAGACTTCTGACTCTGCACAGCCATTTTTCTAGGCATTGGGTTCACTGTCTCTTCAGAAGTTAAAGCTGATCAGGGTCAGCACTGCAACTAGAGACACTTCATGTGGCAAATGCTAGCTCTGATACCCTTTAATAAACTACAAATCCAAAGAACTACTGTGAAAATATTTGGGTAGGGCAGAAAATGGGTGCCTATGGGCAAAGGCCACAGCAGAAGAAAAGTTTGCTATTTGCTGGTCCAAATGGGCACAAAAGCCCACCAATACATTGGGATAATGTGTAAAATATGAGAGTGGAAACTGTAACTCAGGTGTTTCTGGTTCACATATTTCCAAAATCAGCCATAATCTGTTTTTGTGTCTTCATGCTGCACACACAGCAGGTAGTGCAGGCCAATAAAGAGATTCTAGAGCATTAGAAGAGTCAGCTTTTAAAGAAAAAGTCATTTTGACTCCCAGTGGTGAAAGTTTATTTTTATTTTCTTCACTCCCTATACCATTACATCTACTGTTGTATGATTAATTGCTGAAGTATTCCTGTTCAATATTATTGAAATATGTATCTTCACTATTTTATATTTCAGAATAAAAGCCAAGGATTGAGCTTTGTGCGCATCCATGCACCTTGGCATGTACTTAGTCGAGAAGCAGAACTTCTTAAAATAAAAATGCCCACTAAAAAGGTAAGGCATATTCTCTCACATTACTAATTATCTTACATTACTAATTATTTTAACATGTTTTGAATCAAATTTTACTCGCTGCTGCACTTCCATGTGGGTGTTAGTGACACCAAAGGGAATGAAGACCATGAAAAGGGATTTCAGAGCTCTAGGACTCTAGAGTTAGGTCAAGGATCTAGGAGCCCAGATTGTTTTCTCCTCAATCCTGCCAGTGAGGAGGAAGGATGTGAGGAGGTAGAGACAGATATTCCAGGTTTACAACTGGCTGCATTGCTGGTGTTGGCAGCAGGGTTTTAGTTTCTACAACCATGGTACCCTGTTTGAAGACTGAAAAAGGATGGGAAGAGATGGGATCCACCTAATAAATGGTACACACCTGTCTTTGCCAACAGGTTGGCCAACCGGGAAAGGAGGGCTTTAAACTGGGCAAGAAGGGGGAAGGAGACAGGTACAGTGACAGGGCAGTCAGTGTAATGCAGCTGAAGTCAGGATGCCTCCAGCAGGTGCATGCAGCCAGGGCCTGATTAGGGAGGATCCTCTTGCACCTCTCCTGGGAAACCTGCATGCCCAATTAGTTCCATGAAATGTCTGTACACCTATGCACACAGCATGGGGAATAAACAGAAAGCATTAGAGAATTAGATCTGTGTGTGGTCACCGAGTAATGATCTCACTGCGATTACAGAGATGTGCTGGGATAGCTCACATGACTGGTCTGCTGTGAAGGATGCGTGCGTATAGGTGCATTTTAGGAAAGACAGACCAGGAAGGGGCGGGAGTGGAGTTGTTCTTTATGTGAAAGCAACTGGAATGTATTGTTCTCTGCCCAGGAGTGCATGGAGAGCAAAAGAAGAGTTTATAGGTAAGGATTTATGGGAGAGTTGATGGAAGAGATTGTTGTGGGTGTTTACTAGAGACAACCAGATGAGGAAGGAGTAGATGAGGCCTTCTACAGACAGCTGGAAGCAGCCTCACAGTCACAGGTGCTGCATCTCAAGGGGAACTTCAACCACCCTGATAGCTGCAGGAATGGTGAAACAGCTGGCACAAAGAGTCCAGGAGGTTCCTGCAGAGCACAGATGATAACATTTTGACAGAGGTGGTGTAGAAGCCAACTAGGAGAGCTGTGCTGCTGGACTCTGTGCTAACAAACAAAGAAGGACAAGTTGGAGATGGGAAGGTTAGGAGTAGCCTTAGCTGCAGTGATGATGAGATGGTGGAGGCTGGATTAAATCTGGTAGTGCATGTCAAGGTCAACCAGAAGGGCTTCCTCAAATACATACGTAGCAAAAGAAAAATTAGGGAAAATGTGGGACCACTGCTGAATTGGATTGGTGCCCTGATTATGAAAGATAAGAAAGATACAGAGAAGGCAGAGTTACTGGATACCTTCTTCATTTCAGTTTTTACTGCTAATCCCAGGAATCCCAGACTCTGGAGACCAGAAAGGAAGTCTGGGGAAAGGAAGATTTGGCTGTGGTTGAGGAAGATCAGCTTAGAGATCATTTAGGCAAACTAAACATTCACAAATCCATGGGCCCTGATGGGATGCAACAAAGAGTGCTGTGGGAACTGGTGGATGTTACTGCTAAGCCACTCTACATCATTTTTAAAAGGTCATAGAGAACAGGAGAGGTTCCTGAGGACTGGAGGAAAGTCAGTGTCATTCCAGTCTTCAAAGAGGGCAAGAGGAAGGACCCAGGCAACTACAGGCCAATCAGCGTCACCTCCGTCCCTGGAAAGGTGGTGGAACAGCTTGTCACGGATGTCATATGGAAGCATGTGTAGGATAGGAAGATGCTTAGGAGTAGTTAACATGGATTCAGCAAGGGGAAATCACGCTTAACCACTTTGATAACTTTCCATAATGGAATGACTGGCTGGGTAGATGAAGGGAGAGTAGTGGATGTTGTCTAGCGGATGTAGTTCTGTATCCAGGACTGCATTAGGAAGAGCAGTAAGCCTTGATTATGCCACAGCTTGTGCCCAGGTCCTGGGCACAGTACCTGGAGTACTTGTGCCCAGTTCTGGAGTCCCCAGTACAACAGGGGCATGGAACTACTGCAGAGAGTCCAGCATATGGCTACAGAGATGATTAAGTGCCTGGAGCATCTGTCCAGACACCTGGAGCAAAGGCTGAGAGAGCTGGACTTCTTTAGCCTAAAGAAGAGAAGACTTGTAAATAACCTTTGAAAACAAATAGTTTTTAGACACCTACTGTACCTCCATCCTTTCTGGCATGTGATGAAGGCATAGATCCTTATCTATAAAAGCATGTGAAGTCCTTCGCTCCCCACTTTGATCACTTCCCAGCTTCTTTTACTTTGTGTATTT
Source organism: Microcambeva ribeirae (assembly GCA_035222435.1). Taxonomy (NCBI): domain Eukaryota; kingdom Metazoa; phylum Chordata; class Actinopteri; order Siluriformes; family Trichomycteridae; genus Microcambeva; species Microcambeva ribeirae. The sequence goes on from JAYECN010424692.1 coordinate 13,422, forward strand.
CAATGAATGCTCTCATTCCTGCCTCCTCCTTCCCTCACAGGAATTTTCCCCTCCTGCCTCTTGCAGATACACTGAAGTATTTTTTTACTACTTCTATATGTTATTTTCATTTTGGATTTCAGACTTCGTATTTTTCTGTCTGTGTAAGATCTGTTCAGGAGCTGGTAGTCTCTAAAGCCCATCCTAATCACCAACAAACAGGTCAACATTCCTGTCTCTCTTTTGAATCATGGAAATAAACAAAATAGATCACAAAGCCGTAAAGGGAAGGATCATCATCTCAGACAAGGGTCATAGAAAACATATTAAGAGTCTAAATTGTCATGCTATTTGTAGTGCGATAGCTAGGATATGGTTCATCATACAGTTTTAAATGAAAGGCTAGAAGGTGCTAGACATTTTGCTATTTTGTTATATATTACCCTGTCAGCTGTGGACAGTGTACTATGAGCAATCATATTAGCACACTCCTCCCCGCCAAAAGCAAAAACATAAACAAAACAGTAGGCAGATCACCAACCTGAGGCGGAAAATGCTGAAGAGAAAGTAGTGAAAGCCAGAATAAAGTAAAAAAAGACCTTTAGAAGAGCATGGAAATCCAATAAGGTTTGAATTCAGTTATGCCTCAAATCAAAGTAAATCAGAGTGCCTTTTTGGGTGGGTTATCTGTCTTCTGCTGTTCTGCATATGTGTATTGTATTGTGATACATATTTATATGAATTGTAGGTATTCATAGCCATCCCTTACATTAATAGAAGTTACAGGCCTTGACTGAATTTGTTTTTGCCATTTAACTTTGTTTCATTCTCTTTTTTTTTTTTTTTTTTTTTTTTTTTTTTTTCCCATGTCCTATCCCTGTCTGGGAAAGGGACCAAAAGCAAGTTTATATTGGAGATGGACACCAAATCCCTAATGTTGTTCCAAAGGCATTTATTGATTCAAGCTCAGGAAGTCCCTGTTCATTCCTGGCAGCTCCAAAGACAAAAAGAGGGGTACTGCTCTGTGCCTTTCTTATTCACATACTCTGTCCCTGAACTTTAGTAGGAGACAGCAAACAGAGGATATAGACTAAGCAGACCTTTGGCCTGCTCCAGAATAGCCATTCATATTTAAATGTAATCCTCTCTACCACTACCAACTCTGTCCCATCTTTAGAATCTTGCTCTTCTCCCAAATGGGACAAAAAGAATAGACTTACTATGCTAGATTTCTCCCATCTTATTTGAACACTAATGTAAATATTTTTGTTTGATGTAATTTTTTCGTGCAAACTAGATTTCCATAAATACAGTGGAAACAGGCTGGACTGTAGATGATCTCTGACCCTTTTCCTCAGGGCCAGAGATGGTGTGATATTCCACTAGACATGATGTTATTTGATAACGTCTAAGTATATAGGCAAAATTAAAGTATACAGGCGAAATTACTTAATTTAATATATATATGTAATAAATAATAAATGGCATCCCTTTATTTATAAAGTTACAAATTGCTATGCACAAATCAGGTCTGTGCATACTTCATGTTGAATATGGTTGGCACATACTGGGTGTTTTATTGCCAAAACCACAAAATACAAGGCTTCAGAATTTTATTGGAAACATTCCATAGGTTTCTGAATTGCAGTAATGGGACAAATTTGCAGAAAGGAGATGGTAATGCAGCCACTAATCAGGCAGTAGTAATTAACAGTTCTCAGTTTTTTTTTTTTACCCATAATTTATTTTAGGTGTATGGTAAGAGGGGAATTATGTTTGTAGTTCCCTACAAATGGGAAGCCAGACGTTAAATTTCTTGAAAATTCAGTCCAGAGGATAAATCATTTTATATAATGTAATGGTGATAGGACATTTTTAGGTAGAAAGCCTTTGGCAGGTATTGTTATTATTTTCCACTTACCTCTATTGCATAAATGAAATACTCCCACTTAAAGGAGGCATGACAGGAAAATTATGCTTTTGTTTTAAAATTTTGGAATTAAGACAGTTGGGAAGGGAATTTCCTTTGAGGGGAAAAGAAATCCATTTTTAAATTCAGAAACCTTATATTTTTGGGTTGTGGCAATAAAAATAGAAAAAATGAACCAGAATCCACTTAAAAAATTTGTTCTGGGAGCCAAAAGATTATTTTCTTAGTCTTTGATGATATTTATTATTTATTCAAGAATCTAATGAAACCATGAACAAAGCAATTTCCATGAAAAATATTGGACCATTTTGAGATACCAAAATATGTTCCAATGTTCTGTTTTGAAACAGGTTTCAAGAAAAAATACATAGTGGGAAAATACTTTTGAGATAATGAACTATCTGTGCCCTTTTGCATATAACAAATTATTTTTAAAACAGCCAAATGGGAATAGGCCACAATTAAATATACTATAGAACTGCTTTAACTAGGAAAAAGAGTGCTTAAGATTGTAAGATGCCCAATTTGAGTTCTTTTTGTGTTTTTGTAGGGGGGTCAGCAATTAAAAAAATCATGATGCTAAGTGCTCCACTTAAAACAGCTAAGATGAAAAATATTTCTTTTCTTTTCGGACAGACTTCTTCAGATGCTAGTTAAGCAATGTTTGAGGTTCATTTAATGATTTGATATTTAATCAGTCTTCAAATAAACTCATGTCTTATTAGGTTGTCTGTGCTTCAGGAAAAAAAAAAAAAAAAACAAAAAACCCTTATGTTCCTCATAAAGTTATTATGCCAAACCCAAAGAAAAGAATTATAATTAATTGCATATTCAGACATCTGCCTTGGCAGTGATTTCAGAATTTGATTTCATGCTTTTCACTATGTTTTATGCTAGTTCAAGAAAAATGAGGCCTCAGCTTATAACTTAGCTGTAAACCTTTTTACTGCTTGCCACCAAGCAACAGACAGACATGTTAGCACCTGTATGTCTAGTAAGTCTTTTGTTAGCTTTCATGACTTCAGAAAATGGCAAGACCTAGAAGGAATGGACTCTCCTTCTCTCTATGTTGCTTGACAAGTCTGCAAGCAAACAACCCATTGTCATGGGACATCCGCTTAGGAGTGTTGATGTATCCTAGGAGAACAAGCTCAGCAGCTTGACATTTAGACAAATACATTTAAGCAATTCAGCAAGTTATGATTGTTTCTGCAAATTATGGTTTCCTGTCCTGACCCCGTCTAACTTTTCCACTCCTATAAATGTTTTATAGTTTGATTGTCTGCTAGCAAATAGTAAGTTTCCGTCTCTACCACAGCAAAGACATGCAGGCACAGACACATGCATGCATAACTGTCCTTCTATATCCTTTCTTTTTAAAGATAGACATAGTGATTCTGTGCCTGGGACTTAACCATCAGCAATTGTTTCAACAACGACAACAATAAAATGGTCTTAGTCTGAAGAGCCAAGTCCTAAGGACTCTGCAAAGTCCTTTAGTAATGACTGCTATTACTACTTAGAAACTCCGAAGGCTATTTTATGTTTGTTCATTGGATTTGTTTGTATAGTGAATTGGGTAAATATCTTTATATCCCTGAGAAGCTCTTTATTACTTAACATCAAATCAGCAAAAGCTAGCACCAAGCATTACAGTGCAGCCATGGGTCTGGGACCCTCCCTTTTTGTGGCATTCTGTCTGCAAAACATGATTACCAGTCAGATCAGCATGTAAGGATCTATTTAATCTACTCCCTCTTTCCTGACGTACAGCTTTCAAAGTCAGAATAACTCTTCTTTTCTCTTACTTCCCTACAGCTCCTAGTTTAGATGAGTTAGTAAGGATACTAATATCCTATATCTCATGCTAATATCCTACACTGAATTTTCCTTTGAAAGTAGCTTCTGAAGGAAAAAAAAGCTTCCATTTTCTTGCTGAAACCCTTAATGATTCAGGTGCTTGTTGTTACATGGGAACATACATATTTAAACCCATGTTTTGAAGTTTTTTTTGGATTTTTTTTTCCTTTTAGTGTTCTTTTGAAAGTCACATTAGTATATGATATTTTATTTACTCAGATGTATGAAATCAAAGAAGAAGGAGGAATTCTCAAGAAGCTAAATGAAATATGGTGCAGATTGACTGAACCTCTGCAACCTCAGGTGCCACAACAAGACAATACCAAGATGAAAAGCCTGTCCTACCCATTCTCCAGAGAAAAAATGTATTTGTGAGTACTTCAAATTGTGAAGAGTAACAAAGAAAACTATAATTTGTGTTTTACTGTTGACAATATTTTCCTTCCTAATATGTGAATCAAAGGATCATCAGCACAGTCATGCTGCATCACTGAGGATGCAGCATTTTTGGATATCCTGAGGAAATGTACAAGTTAGCAAATTATTCTTGGAAACATTTCCAAGTGATAAAAGAATACATCTTGGTTGACTTGAATGTATTGCAGCCTGAGTAAATTGATCTAAGCTAAATTCACATTCACTGATGCTGAGTTTTGTTTCAGTGGATTTACAGAAATATAAGCTAACTCAGAACTTCTGTCTGTGTTTATTCTGTTGGATAAGGCACTTGAAAGAGTGTAATAAATAAAATGCTTTTAATTTGAACTGTAAGAAATTTATCACTAAATGACTGATGAACTGGACAAAGATTCTGCTACCTGTTTTGAGAAAAGAAAGAGCTAGTAGAAATGTAATAACATATTTTCGTGATTGATTTATTATAGTAATTAAAGTTTGGTTCGTAATATAAGGAATATATTATTTATATTCCATAAGAAATTCCTGCCATGTGCCTCTGTCTGATAAATAAAATTCAGTAATAAATATGATGACCTACCATGTCATTTATTGTCCTGTCTAACAAGTCTATAAACAAGTTTGATTTATACTGAATACAAGAGAAATTGATTCAGGGCAATAGACTGGCAAAACTGATTTCACATGCAATGGTTTTAAGGTTTCAAGGAATACAAAATTCCAGAGTAATTGTTATTTGAAAAAGTGTAACATTAATTGAATAGTAACTTGGAAAAGAATAATGAACATCTGCATTAGGCTAGCTGACATCTGATAACATTCATAATTACAGAATGTGATAGCACTGAGGGTATTTTATAAGGAAAGGTTACAAGGCCAGCTTGTATAAAAAATGTAGAAGCTCTCCTTACCCAAAAGGCATTTTTTACTAATTAATATTTTTGCATTTTTCCACCCACCATCTCTGCAATCTAGATAGAACTCTGCAAGACTAGGCCTTCAAATATTTTATTTAGATACCAAGAGGTATTATTTTCTGCTGTCCTATTACAACTCTATTTCCTTTAAATGTCTGTTTTCTTCCCTTAATATGTCTTCTAAATGAATTCTAAATCAAATTGTTTTATGTTATCTTATTCATCAGTGCCATTTCTGAAAACATAACTTTTTTTTCTTTCATCTTTTTTAGGTATAACATTAAAGACAAAGACACTTTTTTTGACAATGCTACCCGCAGCCGAATAGTAAGTGAACAAAAGGGACATATCAATGAGGAAAGACTTTTTGTGCTGAATGGGATTTGTTGCAATAGAGTGCCTTTTGCTACTTGGCGCTCTGCTGATTTCATCAGTATATGGATTTCGTAGTTCCTCCAAAACTCTTTAGATGCTATGCTGACTCCTCTCCAACATCCTACATTCATCCATATGCTTACTCAGGTTTCACAGATATAGCTTATTTGTTAATCGTTTCTATGTGCATCTTCATATTGCACTTCCCATGTGAATGCTGAATGTTCTGTTTAAGAAGCCGCCATGACTAAATATGGAGTCAGATTAATTTGCCATTTTCTTCTCATTCTATCTGAAGTCCTTATGCTACTTACACTTTATGTAAAACTTATACCAAGTTTTACAAAGATTTGGCATAGCAGGACTTATCCTACAGATGTTAGGGCCAGATAATGAAAAAGTATGATTTGTCATAGCAGCATTAACTTCAGTGGCATTCTGGCATTCTTTAATCATTTTTCTTCACTTAAAATTCTTAACTAGAGTGGCCCTAAATCATGTATCTATATGTCAATGAAACATAAGATTTGAATTTGAATGTATGTTTACTCTACAGAGTCGTCTTACTTTTGAGCTTTATTTTATTGTTTACACTGTGAGGAATAGAATCCTAAAGACAATTTGGATGTTATGTCACTGTTCTTCTTTTCCATAGGTACGTGAAATTTTAAAACGCACACCTACAAAGTCCAGAAACAGCATGGGTAAGAGCAAGGACAGATGATTATGTTTGTTGTTTTGAAAAGAATTCTTTGGTTATCATACTGAATATTTACTTGTCTAATAGAACATGAAAACATACTGGTACTTTTCCACTAAAATAGATACGGGAATAAATGCTTTTTCTGAGATATAAAACCAGACTTTCTTATCTACTGTTTATGCAGAGCTTGCTTTTCATTTCTTTAGGTGTAGGACCTGGCTCATAATTTGCATTTCACAAGTGATTCTAAAATTAAATTTGGTTATTATAAAATCTGCTTTGGAAAATTCAGATGTGAACTCCAATATATTGCATTATTTCATTCAGGAGCAGATTTTACTTGCCACTTCTATACATTACATATTTTCAGGTTATTTTTATCACTGCAGCTTTAAAAATGATGATCACAAGCTGCATAGTGAAATCTGTGAGTTAAATATGACTGGTCTGAAAAGACTTTGATCTGTGGAATCCAGTGTCCATTTCCACTAGCAAGTTTTGGTAAGGGTGTTTTTTGTTTTGTTTTCGTGGCTCAGTACAGATACAGGTTTGCATATTTTTCTCTCTGTTCTTATCCTTCTGCCACCATGATACCACCACCCGTGTCTCCCTTGAGTTGAAGAGCTTGTAGTACTGCTTTCTGGCATGTTTTCTGAAAGTCCTCTGTTAGCTTGACCTCTTCTTTGAAGACCACTATATTCCTGTGCAACGTACTTATTCTTTGCAAGTGAGCTGTACAAGAAGTCATCTGCAGGTTCTTGGAGTAATTTTGTGTGATAAAGTTGCAGGTGAGAGATTTTCTTGGTTGAGGAGCTGAAGTGGAAAAAGATTTAGGTAACCCTAAATGTAAATTTTATGATTTTTTTTTCCAATCATATGGAAAAAAAAAGGTTACTTTATAATTTTCCACCCAAAATACTTGGTTTGAGTTAGAATGAACATATACCTTTTGGTTTATTAGATCATTTTATATATTCTTTTTCTTAATTTAACCTATTTTTTTTTTTGAAGTACTGAAGTGAAAAGTAGAGGGGAAAGGAATGGTTATTGAGAATATATCAAAGAGCCTCACTTTCTAAAATATATTGTTCAGCTGATATCTGTTTTGTTTACTGTTCATTCTGTGTTTTTCTGTGTTTCGATTTGTTACAAGACTCTTGGCGGTAAGAGAAATGCTGCCTCTTTTACTGGATTTCTCTATCTTCATCAAGACAGGCTTTCCTGCTGTACTGGGAGAACTTGCTTTCCCCGGGAGACACGGCTTATGTGCAAGCAGGAGTCTCTAGAGCAGAGGCTTCTAGAAAAAAAGCAGTGTGAGGCAGAGAAAACAAGAAGCCTAAACTGCAGCAGGGACAGGAAACTAACTGACGTAAAAGCCAGCCCTCGGAGGTGACACTTTCCCTGGAGAACCAGAGGGACTGTGTTGAATTTGCTGAAACTCTATTCCGCTAAAAGTTGTTGGCTTGGAGAGCAAGTTTGAAAGAAGTATTTCATCCTTCAAGTAGACTGGAAAAGAACTCTTATTTTAACCTCTTAGATTTTTTTTTTTAATATCTTTTTCTGTAGAGATCAAAGCACTTACAGGGTTTTTTTTTTTCCAGGCTTTTTGTTCTAAACTCTAACATGGAAATACAAGCTGATCTACTTCAAGTTTGGGTCAGCTCATGATCCTACTTGACATGAAGGCACATATTTTATCCCTCCTATATTTCCCCTATTTTTAGTCCATAGCCAAACCATAATTATCCATCATGTATGACCTAAATAACTAATAGGATCGATCCTCTGACATTCTCTCCCAGCTGTCCTATGTTTCATGTGTCACTCAGGTTTTCACTTCTAGCTGGTCTCAAAAGCATGTCATGAATACTTTACCTAATATTTTTAAGCATCCTTGTTTGTGATTTTTTTTTCTATTTTAGGATTCTTTTGTAGTTGTTGTTGTCATTATCATTTTTCCACAAAAGATAGTAAATTGATGCCAGAGGTTCTTGCAGCTGCCTATGGTTTTGATAATCATCCTTCATGCTCCATAATATAATGGGAGAATGTAACGATACTTCAAAGACATTTGCATATTGAATTTCATGCCTATATGAGGCTGAATCTGCTTCTACGTCTATGATATAAGGAAGATATATTTTCTTCTCTCATACCTCTGAACTTCTCAAACATGTTCCCAGTAAAGGACTTGTCCTCAGTAAAGGGCTTGACATGATCCAAGCATGAAAACTTCCCAATTACATTAATGTAAATAGTGGTCACAGAATTTTCCCTTGTATGAAGGAGGATATTTATTGGTAATGCTTAGTTAACACCTCTGGCCAGAGGGTTTTTCCAAGGCATTTCAGAGTGATGGCTGTATGTTTTGATCATGTGAATTTTTTGCATTTTTAGATATAAGCTTTCTAGTAGTTTTTTTACTAGACATCAGAAACATAGAGGTCTGGAATAAACTGCTAGTTTTTAGCTGTGGTCTTATGGAACATTTTTTTTCACCTGCAGGGTGTGAAGAGTGAATGTTTTTGAGTCATAGGTCTTGAGAACTGTAGTGATCTGGTGTATGTCTGTGAGTGCTGCAATCAGTAGCTAGGAATTCAACTGCTAAAGCTGTCACAGGATGAGGTCACTAATAGTGCCATGTTACGGTATCTTCCTGCATCTTCCACCAAATTTCCTGACTGCAGTCTTTAGAACTTAGCAGTTCTTGTCCTGGTGCATGTAGCTTTGCAGGATAACTGTGGGTTGGAGAGAAAAAAGTGTTCAATTGAATTCTACGAGCAAAGAAGTTTTAAAACTGGAAGAATGACCTTACATACTGATTTAAGGGAGCATAAAAACCCAGAACTTGATTCAGTGAAAATTAGTTTTCATCTGGTATTACTGAAAGTAGAGGTCATCTTCCATCACAGAATTTTGTGAAAGTCCCTTTTGGATTACTTGTGGTTCTGAGGAGGAACATCACAGATCTTTTTCTCCTCTGGCAAATAACTTATCGATAAGGCAATGATATATATATATATATATACATATATATATATATATATATATATGTAGATAGAT
>JAYECN010424796.1:0-22661 GCA_035222435.1 Microcambeva ribeirae
GTTTTCTGCACTCTGTAGCTTCCCACAAGACTCTACTGGAGTGCTCCTTGTTGTTTGCCTTCACTTGATCAGCTAGGCAAATCCACCCTGAAGAACCAAGGTCTGCAGAACCAAGGTTTGCAGACCAAGGTCTTGCAAAGCCAGGCAAGCCAAGGTTTCACACCATAAAGCCATGTATGACACTAATTAGTGTAATTCATCTCCAGGCAGAGCTGCTGGGTCAGGCAGGAAGACTCCTAGAGGCTGCTCCAGGGTCCTTTCTGCCTTGATGCCTTGGGCTGCTCCAGGAGCTACGTTTCAGTAGATTGCAAGAGAATTTGGCTGGTTGGCAGCCAGATGAGCAGCAGTTGTCCTCGTTTCCTTGCCTCCCTCTGCCGACTTCCAGCCGCAGTTCCTGTGCAGTCTGTGTGCGCGGCCTGACGCTCGCTGAAGTGTTTGTGTTGCCAGACAAATGTTTCAGCAGCCGCAGTCTGACTCCAACTGCTCGTAAAATCCCATTTACAGGATTTCCTCTCCGATTTGCATGGAGGCAGGCGTCAGCATTGGCTACGTTTCCCACCGCGCTTCTGGCAGCTTCTGCAGTGAAATGCTGCAGGAAGTTGGCACAATAGTGTGGGATCTTGAAATGTTCTTGTAGCTCTATGGGTGGTACTATTGTATATCGTGCCACCAGGTCCTAGCCTCTGTCTAAATATAGTGAAAAGTGGGCTTTTTAAACTTGGGAAGCTTGATAACAGGATTTCTTTTGAACTCTCCTGCCTTACAGCTTAATTTAGTTCACAGAGCCTTTGCTTTTTAGATGAGCTTTCAGGTGAGCCATCAACAAAGCAGTCTGTTATTGGGAAATTCTTCAGGCTGTTTCCCTGTGCTGGTTCTGAGAAAGGCGGGTTCTCCTAGAAAAAGGTTTGGAGTATCCCAACCAGCATTTAAGTAGGTGAGTTTCCCACCCTGACCTAGGTAGCAAGGTGCTCAGGTGCCTGAGTTAGAGACTTGCTGCCTCAGTACTCAGAAAATCCTGCTTGACAAAACTGATTGGAAGACTCATTCTTGAGGAAAAAAATATATTTTTGTAGAAGCCGAGCGGCGGGCTGCCTGTGCCGCCTGCTGCTCTGCCTGCTCCTTGGAGGTCTCGGGCAGAATCGGTGACTCGCTGGCAAGCTGGTTTTGACGTGTTTTGTTGGGGGTACAAAGATGTTGTCTGGCAGCGTGCGATGCTATCCTGCTGCTGTCGTGGTCTGTAGCCACTGTTCAACGAAGGTGGGTGGCCCCAGCTCCTGCTTGCCTGTGTTTTCCAAATGTCCCTGTCCCTTAAACGTGACAACTAAAGGGCTAAAAGTCAGATATTTCTTAATAGTGTCTGTCTCATCATTGCTTTTACTAGGAAGTCAATTAAACTCTAGTTTTTCTTTGTGGAGGATGATAGCTGTGCTCTGAGAAATGTACTTGATAATTTAATAGGTATTTTGTCTTTTCTTCTAACAAGCTGTGTTGATTTCTGCACTGTATACTCCTCACTAAGTGAGGACAGTGAATGAATTGCAATAAAATGTTAGAGGATCTGTTAATGTGAAGGATGTTAAATTTTTGCAACTAAAAATGAAGCTCGTGAGCCATCCAGAATATTAACACCTGAATAATAAAGAATTTTGGAAAAGAATTTGAGCATTAGGTAGTGCCAAGTGTGTCAAAACCAAGATTGTGTGCAGGTGAAAGTGGTGGTTTCTGAAATCAGTGTTTTGAAATAATGAATATAATTGTGTTTTGACATTTTGAGTAAGAAATTTTTGCTCTCAGTATTTCTGTGTAGTGGAATACTTTCAAAGTCAACATCAAAATGTTCAATCCTTTTTCAGGGCTTCATTTTGAATGAATCAACCCGAGCTCGGGAAAGGCTATTCGTCATTTTGTGTTTACAGACCTTTTAAAGTGTCCTCTATTTTAGAATTTTGGGGAATATTTTAACATGCAGATGGTGCTTTAGCTGAGGGTGGTAAATTGTCAACATGATGATGATCTTGATTTTTGCTTTTTTTTTTTCCCCCCCCCCCCTTCGTTATTGGCCTCTACCACAGGTTAGATTTTCTGGAGGAACAAGCTAACAATTCTGACAATGAGCTATCTTGGCAGTTAGAAAACAAATCAGTTTTTAATTTTGCCTAGTGTCTCTGGAGCAGCAGGATGTACTGGTATAAGGTAAATCTTGGATTAATAACTGTCTCCGTGAGGGTTTTTTGGGATGTGGGAGGGTAGAAAAGAGCCAATTTGTGGCCATACTTTTATGCTTGTGAAGGGGCTTCTGCCTTGAACAGAGCTGGGGCCAGGACCTGCTCAGAGAGATTTGCTATAGCCCACGATAAAGAGTTAACTTGTATTTTGGGGGAGGTAAAAATGCTGTTTTAGGGTTATGGCAGAGGGCATGCAGAGCAGACACAGCTGATTTTGGGGTAACTCTGCTGCTGGTCCACGGGTGCTAGAAGCCACCTCTAACCAGCTGGTGGAGCGGGGGAAGCATCTGTATCCCTGGGGAATACAGGGGCAAGCTGGAGGCGCAGGGAGCTGGGAATCACGGAGCGGGCAGAGCTGTTCCCTCGAACCACATGCAGCACAGCGCAAACAGGGAATAGCTGAGATTTTTTCCTGTGCCCTCATAATGAGCAGCAGATGCCCTGGCTAAAGTTTCCTGAGCAGGAGGCACATGAGAAGGCTCCTTGCCAGGACAGAGATGAACTTGGCTAAAACAGGGTGACTATGCTTTTTTCTATTAGAAAAGGCTTTTTTCATCAAAGCCTGACAGTGGGGGATGGCGGGGGATAGGGGACATGGTAACACTGTCCCACGCTAGCTGGTAGCCTCGTGGTGCCTCTGGGATGCAGAAGAGCTGAGTATAAGCCTTCGTCTGGCTTGGATTTGCTCCACATGAGCATAAGCAACTCCTGAAAGCTGCTGCATTTCCCTGAGAGCTGCCACTTCCCAGGCTGGGGAAGATTCCTGTGGGAAGTTGAATTTCTTAATGGTTGAAGCCTGGTGCAAAGCAGACTGGCATCAGGTGAAGGAGGAGGAGGCTGTGATAAGCAGTCCCTAAAGAGTCCACAGTTAGGATAAGTGTTGTGGCCACAGTAGGAACTAATGGAGGGCGGGGATGGACAATGCACCCAAGAATGAACTGTGGGTAAGGAATGTCACAGGCTTGCATTTCACAAGCTTTTATTTTTGTCTCTTAGTGTTTTAACAATAACTGGTTAATATGGCAAGTAGCAACAATCATCCATTTGGGTCCACACTTCTATATTTACAGTAAATCCAAATGTGCAGATGGGAGCCTGTTCAGGATGGCTGTAGAACTGGAGCTACCTCCTTGTGAAGTCTGATGCTTGCCAGAAGTGAGTAGATGTTTCTAACGACTGCTTGAATCTATTTTTTTATAGCACTTTAAGCTCTATTTCATCTGCATTAAAACAGAAAAGGCAATGAGCTAGAAATGTCTAGAGATATTAAACCAAGAAATATTTTGTGAGCAGGATTGTTAAATAGTAAGCCATTTCTCTTGAACCAAGTGCAGGCAAAGAAAATCAAGATATAAAACATTCACAACTGCCTTAGGAGTTCTGCAGAAACAAGCTTACTTTTGCTTTTTTTCCTCTCTTTTTTTTTTTGTGAAAATGGCTTGAAGGAATCTGGCATTTCATACACTTGCCTATAGATTACCCCTTAATGTGCAAATCTGTTTTTCCACAGCTCAAGGGATGTGTTGGGAAAGGTCAGTCCCACCTCCCAGCTGCTGCAGGGACCTGTGTTCAGGTGCAGCTCAGATGGGAGCCCGCTGCTCCGGGACAGGCTCCTGTGCTCCCAAACATCCTGGTCGCTTTGGGTCCTCACTGCCAGTGGCAATGCCCGGGGGAGCACTGGAAGATCATCCAGTTGATTGCTTTGCAGTCAGAAGATGATGGAGCAAACTGTGGAAATGAAAATACAACAGTGCAAATAGTGTGTTTGCTGATATGGCAGCTGCAGGTGTGGAGCTTTCCACAAGGCTGGAACTATCTGGAGGCTGCTGCTCAGTCTACGCTTTGGCATGGGGTTGTGCCACCACAGCTGGAGCATGGAGAGCACAACAGTAGGGCAGGACCTTGCCCTGATGTGTGTCTTGGAATGGCTGAGAAATTCTAATTCTGCTCCATTCTACTGGTGCAAACAGGGACATCGGGTTTTTAAACGCTTTCTGTTAACTTGAGAGCAATCTTGAGTTTTATGTAGCAATTAATAATGTGGTATATGTTCCTTACAGATTTATTGGTCTCTATATTCTTGAAGTTATGGTTGTTTTTGCTGAATTGAAAGCAGTGAAAAATGTATTATAGTATCCTAAGACTAAACTCTGTTTGTTGCTCTTAAAAGTGAGTATATCTGAATACTAAAGAGAGGAACAGAGATTAAAACAGTGCTTTTCAAAACTTGAAATTGATAGGACCTGAAGCCATCTTTAGGAAGCCTCAAGTATTGAATCAAAGCAGAAGGAATTAGCATTGCTGTGATTATGCGTGAAGCAAAATAAGACACCATGTGATAGACTGATTTCATATTTGTAGCTCTGAAGATGCATAATATGGCCAACTGCCAAAGATTCCTGTAACTCAAGCAACAGTGCCATAAGGTAAGCAGAGAACAAGTAATGCTGCTTTTCTGATCAACCTTGCGATGTTCAAGAAAGCTTGACCATTTCTTGCTGCAATCCATACCGTGCAGCCTCCTTTAGGAGAGTGTTGAGTCAGAGTTGTCTCATATTTCCATTATAACTGGGCTTGAATGATCAGCATCTCTCCCTCATGTCCTATCCATGCAAGGAACGTAAGGGTCTTCCTCATGCTCTGAGTCTTCCCTCATTGCCTGGTGTTGCGTGGCCCAGGCCATGCTCTTCTCATTGGGCTGCTCCGAGTCTCCTGCTCGCAAGGCCCTTCAAGGAGAAGGGCTGTCCTTGGTGTCCAGTGCTGTGCTCTGGAGCTTTGAGGATCCTTGTGATTCTGGGGCAGGCAAAGACTGCTCTGCTAATACTCTCCTCATTAGCAGTTGAATGCCTCTGGAACAGCCCTAAATGTCCTTTAATTAAGGCTTGCTTTAAAGTCACTTATGAAATTACTGTAGTAGTTGAGAAAGGAACTAAGTGCTATGGAGATTCAGTATTTGCTGTAAAATCACAGCAGTATTTGCTGTGATTTAATTTTGGAAAGGGCTTGAGACTTATCGATTTCTAGAAGAAAAGGACAAAAATTTGCTTAAGTGCCTTTGCTAGAGTGTCCCATGGGGGCATCATGGGACTTGTTGCTTAGTTTACTTGCATCTTATGGTCTTATTTGTATTTTATATGGCAAAACCCCTTCTCTCTTCCTTATCTCAATATGCCCCCCTGCACCTAGAAAACATCATGCTTAGATATGACCGGTAATTCACATACATAGTTTAAACACTTCTTTTAATTCTTCTCCGTCCCAGGGTGGAGCCAGAGCTCAAAGCCAAATTAATGTTACTGTAATTTGAAGTGGTAAAAGTTTATGGAGGCTAATCTGTTGGAAAGCACATGCCAAAGCAGTGTTCAGCTGATTAAGCACATTATCTTGTAACTGCTAATAACTTCTGCTGTAATGGTCCCCAGTCTAAATTTGATGGGAATGTTATTTAACCTGAAGTAGCTTATGAGACTAGAAAGGAAAAGATGAAATCACAGTTATTGAAAAGTAGCTGGTGAAAAGGTTGAAGTGATAACAGTATCACAACTCTGATAAAGCAGCCAAACTGATAAACTGCATGACCTTTGCTGGGTGGTAGACGTGGTATTGTATAGTCTGACTTGTGGGTTAGCTGAAATGGAGGTGTACAAGATGATAAAATGGCCAATTATCAAAACTCATCCTCTTCAAAGGACACGAAGGGGTCTCTGAGCCAGAGTTTTGCAGAACTAATGCTTATTGAAATTGCTGGAAAGCAACAAACTGTTTGTCAGGATTGCTGAATGTAGGTGTTAGTGACAGCTGAAAGGGTGGGTCCTCTTTGCTGGGCAGTTTAGGGCTCCCTGCAGCTCTGGGGCATCTGGATCAACCTGGAGCCCCCAGTACCAGAGCTCCAGTGTCCCTGGGGTGCCTGCAGGTGCCTGTCCTGAGTCCGAGTGGCAGGTTCCCTGCAGTCGTGGGCCAGGGTGACCCAGCAGGAAGTTGCTGATGTTTTGCATAGAATCAAGCTCATAAATCCTGGCAGGGATTCCCTGACTCTAGGCAATTCATTATGGAAAATGCATAGCATTTTTCAGGGGAAATGTGCTTGATCAGGGATAAATTTGGGAAGTCTGAGGATTGCTGTGGCTATCCCAGGTGCAAAGGCATTGTGTGAGGGAGATGCTTGGGATCAGCAGCCACCCTTGATATGGAGTTGTGTGAGGGTGCTATGGGAACACTGCTGCTCACCCTGCTGAGCAACCAGAGGAGGTTGCTTTGGGGCATTTCAAAAACTTTTTAGAGATGACATAAGTAAACCAGGCTGCCCAGAGCTGCCGTAGAGAAAATATCGAGTAGGAAGGTCAACTTCCCAGTTTTTATAGTCTTCCTGCAGCTGTTTTATTAATGTTTTCCTTGCTGCTGTTTGCAACTGTGGTGCGGTCTGAAGGGGCTGGGGCTCAGCACTGCTTCATCCAAGCATCATGTGTGGTGGGGACAGAACCTGGTGGCCTTGCCATCCCTTCTGCTATCTACTTGGTCACACCATCCTGATGTATGGTGCTGTGGCTCCCTTGATCAGGAATTTTCTAGGTCAGACTGCAAATTGCTCAGATTTATTCAGTTAGCTTCCCATATTGAGTATGACGAACGAATTTCCTGTTTTTAGGCAATCAGTCAAATGACCCTTTGCCATCTCCCTCAGCATGTCCTGTTGAAGAGTGCTTTGCTTTTGAAAAAGGGAATATGCTGATGAATCAGGAAGAGCCATAGCCTCCCAAAAGGACTTATCTCTTCCTTTTAATAAGCTGTTTTACGCTGTAACCTTCTTTTCATTTTTAATAACCTCTTGTGCTGTCAAACCTGCACTTGACTATTTTTCTCTTTTTTCATCTGGTTATGAAAAGGGTTTATGAAGGATAGATGATTAAGAGGGGCTGATGTTGAGGATGGCTGTTATGACCCAGACTCCTTTCCAAAGGATGCTTGAGGTGGAGATGGGGGTTTTCTGGGTGAGAACTGAGGAAGCAAAGGGTGATTTACCCCATATATTTGTTTTTCTTGTCTTGCCTCTACAGGAGTTGTACTGGTCTTCTGAGAACATAGTCCTAAAGGCTTGGTGTGATTATGTCGGTCCATCTTTTTAGCAGGTAATCTTCTTGGAAGTACTTCAGTGTAGCGTAAAAACATTACACATTTAAACCGAATCTGTACACATATTGAGCTGGAAACTCTTGGTCAAAACTATCCTAAATTGTTTTGTAGAAGGGAAGATAGTTTTGTGGAAGAGAAGTTATCCAGTAGATATTCCTTACCCCAACTATCTTGCTGTGATTTGCTACAGCAAAATGGAACTCTGATGGTAATAATTACAAAAGGAAGTCCCTTTCATTAGTGTGATGAGAACATAGTCTTTGTAACTTGTTTTGGTGGCTTCAAAGAAACCTAGTGCATATACCTAACTCTTTTGCAGGAGAGATTTTCCAGAGTTCCTGATTTCTTCCTCCTTGCAGGAAATCAGCCTGGCCTGGAGCCACGAGCAGCACTCCTCCAGACCAAGCTCTCACAGTGGTCAACAGGAGCTGTGTTATTACGGGGGGAAAAAGGTTTATAGGATGTTTTTGCCCATATTTGGGTCAGCTGGCTCTAGCAGTGTTTGTAAGTGCTCGCCAGCAAGGGTGAATCCCAGTAGGGGATTCAAAACTGGCCTGCATCGAGCCTCTGGAGAGTCTTTCTGCTGAAAGTCACTTGCCAAGGCATAAATCTGTTCCTGCCTAGGCTAGTATGACACTTGCAGTTTGTTTGCTGCAGAACAGTTCATATCATAGTTCACAGTGATATTTTTGTTAGCCCTTAGAGATGAACGTGTTGTTGCAATCCTTTAACTTGTACGGTGTGTTCAAAACAGAAAGGGCTTTCATGTTTTCCTGATTTATTGCTGTCAGCAAATTAGAGTCATCTGATTTAATTAAAGGATAAACTAAACTTAATAAGCACAATAGTCAGTATTTCTTAAAGCTTTGCTTGTATCTTTGTATATTCATTTACAAGAATGTCTCAAGTGATAAATGAAGCTTTGGCTGCTCTTTTAAATTCCAAGAAATTCAAAGCAATTCCTGGTAGCTTTTCCACTGCACTGTTGCTCCTTCTCCTTGTGATGCACAAGTCCCAGCTCCTTTGCTTGTTTTCAGGCTGCCCTTACATCCCTGGCAAGGAGGGTTGCTGTGTTCTCAATGAGCAACCCAGGGAAAGGTGCTCTGTGCCCTCAAGCTGCCCTGTCTTGTTTCCTACCTTGGCCCTAAGCATTCAGAAATACCCAAAGACAGACCCGTGAGAGCAAGGTTAGCGTGCTGGGTGTGAGGACCCTGGCTCTGCTGCAGGAAGGGCGTTATCTCCACTTCGGGGATATAGTGTGGCCACATTGTGGGATGACACGTAAGTAAAAATGTAGATGTATTGAAAACAAAGTAACCACCTCCAACTGTAAGCTGTTCTTGGAGTAATAGGGTTCTTTGAAATATGCTTTCTGCTTTTTAATGTGTTTATTAAGTTGACAGGATGTATTTCACTGTGTTCTTTATTCATTTTCTTGCTCATAAGTTCCTAGCCTTTTTTTAAGGTGAAATACGTGCAGTGCTGTCACTTCTTTTTAATGCAATTTATGTTCATGAGAAATTTGAACTAATAAAACATCATCAAAATAATTTAGGTCAGATAAGAACTGGTGTGAGCAAAAGCTGAATGGCTGTAGGTTTTAGGTCCTGATTTTGCAAAATACCTAAGTTCTAATGTAATTTCAGGGGCAGGGCAGGCAGTGGTTCCTGCATTAAGTCCCTAAGTCTCACTGAAGAAAGTTATTGCCTGTTGCTTGAGGTTATCTAGTAGGCTGCATTCTGTAAAACAGGACTTGATCTAGAGCAGAACTGAGCGTAGGCTAGATTCAAACACAAGCTATCACAGTATTCATTCCCAGGAAGCTTTATCGCCTGCAGGAAACACCCATGGTAAGTGTGGTGAGAAGGTGGTGTTGAACTGGATTTGAACTGAAGTTCATAGTTTCTGGGATTTTGTTTTTTCCCTACCACTGTGGATGAAAATAAAGTTGGAGTATCATGTCTAGTTGGAACAGTCACAAGCTATCCTGAATATCAGCAAGTGTCCTACAGACAAGGAAGATAACCAATATTATATTTCATCATTAACTAAGCGTAGGGCACAGTTAAAACTTTAATGCATCTGAGAAATATTGTATCTTCTTGTAAGAGTATGGAAGATTTATTCAGCAATAGAGCTCCTTAGTGCTCTGAAGTTTCATAATGAAGTTATTCAAAATTAGCTGATTGTTGTAAATGAAGAAAATTGTTTTGCATTAAATGTTGTTTAATTCCTAGCAAATTCATTTTGGTATTACTGCATGTGCTGTATGAGGATAGTAATGCTTTTATATTTCCAGTTCAAGAGGAAAACAAAACAACATTTGAATCTCCATTTCAAAAAAAAAAAAAAATCATCTCTGGCAGGGAGGAACACTGATCAAAGAAATTTTTCCCAGTATAAATCAAGGTATTATCAGAATCCGCTTTTCTCAAATGTCAAGGTCAGCTGGAGACTTGTAAATTAATTCATGCCAAGAGAAACTAAAGAACCAGTTAAAAGACTGATATGCCAATGTGGCTTTGTGAACATGTTGGTTAATCATCTGAGAGGCCCCTAAATATGCTTTAGATTACTTTTCTGAATTTATTTGTGTTTAGTTGGAATAAATCCTATTTCCAAGCTCATTTTGCAGTGTGAATCATGTATCCACTGGGACTCCCTGACGTGTTTTTTAGACATATAATTAACAATCGATAGAGTAAAGGCTGTATAAATAGCATATGCAATAATCACAGAAGTTAGTACACAGATATTTCAGATGCTGCCACAACAATTAAAACTTCCTTTTTACACGAGAGGTGGGAAGAGTAAAGATTGTCACCTGATCTTTGGAATTTCATTATCAGAGCTTTGTAGCACCCCAAAGTCACTATTTGAGCAAGGCTCAAGAGAAGCAGCGTCCTGTTCAGAGCCCTGCGCTGAGGAATCTGAGATCTTTCCTAGCTCACTCAGTCTTTTTTTTAAATTCTGTGCAATCACCTTGAAGTTTTTTCATGAATCGTCTGAACCTTTGATGTTCAGCGGACATTTGCAGAGTCTGTATAATATTTACCAGAGGCTTTTCCCAATTAAAACTTACATGACTGGGCTGTTTCCTGTATGGCTTTTTCATGCTTCTTAATTTTCATTGGTGCAGGTTTTTCAGAATGGCAGGTGCTGGTTCCAACTCCCAGCTCCCTTTGCCCATTCTTAATAACACAGATTTCTTACTGCTTTTCCAAAGCCAGATTTATTTCTTTATTCTTACAAAAGCAATTTGAGATATTAAGTCAATAGCTTGACTACATCTAAAGTGAACTGATGTTAGAGACAAGCAGCTTAATACTGTGTTTCAGCACCTTCATTTCTGTTGGGAACTCAGATACATTCCTCTTCAAAGTGAATGCCCCAGACATGTACTATCTAGGCACAGCTTTCCTGAGGCTGTAAGAGATGGAGTTGATTGACTTTGCTGTGAAACGTGGAAGCCACCAGTTCAATCAAGAGATGATAACCTAGGATAAGGGTATTGGAAGGACTGAGCACAGTCAAGAGGTCAGTGGAAAATGTCATGTCCTCTCTTGCAGCACCTCAGCAGCCATGGAGGCATCTGCGCTCCCGAGGTCTCCGGCTCCTTTGGCTGTCCCAAAACCCAAATGAACTGGCTCTGTGGGCAGGAACATCCAGCAGGGCTGGCGTGGGTAGGTGGGAGGACCTTGAAAAGCTAATAAAGTGGCAAAGCTGGTTAGTGTCTGGGAAGATCAAAGCAATCAAACCAGTTATTCTTGGGCAAACCCTTTTAAAGGGCATCTTCCGCCACCAGGGAAGACCCCAAAACAAGCGCCATGCCTCTGCATGGTGAGGTCCCTCAAAACAAGGCTCCTGGCAGTCCCCAGGGATGTCACTGTTGAGACCCTCAGCACATTCTGTGGTGATGCCTCCTGAGGCACCGGGCTCTTCATCTGTTAGCAGGGAAGAGTGTGGAAATGAGCACATCTTCCCCCAAACCACCCTCAGGGAAAGGCCACCAGGAAATGCAAGGCTTCCCGGGCTGAATTACCAGTGTGGTTCACTTCTTCGTGCCTTGGCCCAAAGGCTCCTGTCATCTTTAATGCAGAGATCATCTATCTTTAGCTCTCACTCTCTTAATCAAAATCTCCTCTAACCTCAGTAGCCCAGATTGCCAGTCCATTTGTAGTGTTGTGAAATAAGTGATTTAAACCAACAGGCTATCTGACATCCCAAAGGAGGGCAGATAATTAAGTGTTAATTTGAGCAACATTTTAAAAGCCATTATGGATTTTATTTGCAGATCTGCAACTACTAAATGGATGGCTGTAGGGCAGAGGAGTCATGCTCATCCTTATTAGATCTTTCAGATCTTCAGATCTTTGCCTCTATGGGCAACTGTTTGGAAGCTTTTTGGTTGCGTTTTTGAAAGCAAAAGGTTCAATGTTAGCCTGCTTTTGCATGTATTTTAGTGAGGGCAAAATTGCTGAAGTGATGCAAAGAAGAGCTGAGTATAGTTCAGTTTACCTCTATATAGTCTGCAGGTAAATAATCATTATCCTCGTGTAAAACATGGCAGAACATGTGAATAAGTAGTATGTGACCACTAGTTGAACCACAGAGGCTCTGGAGCCTTTTTGTCCCATACAGCCTGTCCCCCCACAATGAAGTGAGAAAGTCTGTTTTCACCTCTTCAGCTCCAGAAATTAGAAGCAAGTATTTCTTTTGGAACATAAAGTTTACCACTCTTCAAACAACTTCACAACCCAAATCAATATGCTGTAGTCAGAGAAATATTTCTGTTTTTTTTTTTTTCCTTTTCCAAATCAGCTCCTGTCCTCAAACAGATCTTGTGGTTACCACCATAGGTTAGGTGTGTTTGGTTTTCAAGAGTTCAGCTTCCAGGTATGTGTCCAGCAGTAAACAGCGCTGCCTCATTTAGCTTTGCTGTATCCCCATCCCAATATTGTCTTAAAAGCATCAAAAAGCACAGGACCAAAAACACGTTGGTAAGTCCTTGGGAGCACTGAGAACTGTTACTGAAGAGTGATTAACTGCCCAATTTGTACAGCACTAGCAAGAACACTCAAGGAAGAATTAGTATCCTAAGGAGAACACAATAGCCTTTTAAATCTTGGCCTTGGTTAAGTGGCAGTCCATGTTAATATATAATAGTATGAACTAAATCAAGGAACATAAATATAGAGGACTAAAACTGGCTTTCATACAGATCCAGAACTCAAATAGCTTATTTTCTGATTGGAAGAAAAATCATCTGAGACCAGCTCTGACTTAAAAGTCACATCATACTTGCTTTTATTAATGAACATAAGGATTGTTTCCTTTTACCAAGTATGAAATGCCTGGATTATTTTCAAATTTCTGTATAATTATGATGGAAAAAAATGGAGAAGCATGAATCTGTTCTAAGGCAATTATACTGAACATCTGTGAACTCTGAGTCAGGCGAGGTTACAGCTGGTGCTTGATTGCATTTTGAGGCTAGGAGTGCAGATTTGGGGGCTGATTAGTTATTTCTACTAGTTGGTTGTCATCTTCCATGTCAGCATTTTTTGATAATGGTTATAACAGGCTGAGATTCTTTGCTAAATTAGATGCCTGCTTAAATATTAAGCAAGAAGGCAGGAGTCCAGTGAGCTGGATCCAGAGCTTGTGGTAACCTGTGCCAAGGCAATGGACTATGCTTTTCTTCTGAAGGAATGCACACAGGCTGGATTGCACAGTTCAAAAGCAGATGCTAGAGCATGTAATGTTTTCTGACTGATTAAAAAGTTGATGAAACAGTTCTCAGCGAAGACAGAAATTGAAAATGACCATGAGCTAAGTTAAGCCTCGCTGAAAGCGTAGCATGGTAAGAGGGGTTGTGATGTGTCTGCACAGGAAGGATTGGGTTTACCAGTCAGCTCAAAGATCTGTGGGAAAGCTAGACTTGTGAGGCACCCAGATCATCAACAAGTGTTTGAGCACAGCATTGACATTAACCTCTGTAAGGTTCCCATATGAATCTAATTTACCAGCCTCTTCCTCACTAGGCCTGCATGACTCATGCCATTACCCAATTTAGGGTATTTGGGACCCTGTCAAACCCCTGCTGCTTGTTCCTGAGCTAACTCCACTTTAGTGGCACCTGGAGGATTGGGGCTCACATGGCTGTGGAGCTCTGCTAATTCTGTGCAAGGCTGCAATTGCTCTTTTAAGTCTTCGTCTGCTTTTGCTAACTGCTCTGTCCTAGTATTTCCTTAGGCACTTCAGGGACTTCTTGCTCTCCAGGTACCTCGCTGTCCCTTTGGCTTCGTGCAGAGTTGTACTTCTAGCAGCAACACAGCTCCTGTGGAGCAGCTTGGCGGGTGGTGTTCGCCATGTGCCCCTAAGGGATGGGGAGAGGGCAAGATTTGCCCCTGCAAATTCAGGTACTGTGGGGCTGAGGGGGGTGACTGTCATGCTCGGAGTGTACAAGCTCATTATCTAACAGGGGAATCAGATTTGGAGAGCAGTTGTTCTTTGGCTTTGCTTTTCATGCTCCTTCCTAGGACAGCTAGTCTGATTGCTGTGGATGGGCTGCCACAGCTCCAGGGAGAGGTTATACCTGCTCCATTGCACATCCAGGCTGCAAGGAATTATTTGGCTCTGTCTCTCCATGAGCGTAGTGGCACAACCCCCATGAAAGCTTCCTGGTTATCTTCCTTTGTGTGTTTCTGGAGTGATTCCAGTTGCAAAGAGATAGACCATGGAGATTTTTGTCATTTAACTCAAGACTGTCATCTAGAAGTAACAAGATGACTATCTTTCTAAATCTCTGTGTTTTGACAATGTAAAAACAATTTAGAATCAAACAGGGGTCATTGCTGTGATTTGTTCTTGTTCTAGAATGACAAAATATAGAATTACTGTGCTGATGGTTTGTTAAAGTTGTCAAAAAGCATGGAAGTGCAGCATGTCCATATCCTACTGAAGTGAAGATTTCACCCTTGTGTGTTTTGGTTTCACAATGTGAGAATACAGTAGGGAGAAGGAAAGGAAGAAACAGCTTGTTTTTGTGCACCTTAGGCTAGCCAAATGTACTCAGGTGGCAGATCGTTTCCACTCCTGTTACTGTCTTTGACCAATAAAACTGCACAGATGAAAAAAGGCTTGAAGCTGATATCTGATTTTATATTATCAGCAGATGGGTTAGAATCCTTGTGCAAGCGGTGTGTGTTGAGACTTCTTGCTAACCAGGAGGACCAAGGCCAAACCTCCCTTTGAAGGGCCTGCCAGCCTTTGGGATTAGATCCATGCCCTGGTGGTTTAGTGGCCTGGGAGTCTATCCTAAGTTATGTACCCTCAGAACGACTATATCTGGGCCCGGGTTTGAGTCTTACTTCTAAAGTTGTCTCCCCCTTTTTTTGAGTGGTTGTAGAAGAAGACAAGGTTGATCTTATCTAACGCACATGCTCAGTAAAACTGCAGCTATAGAATTGCCAAGAACAACCTGAGAAAAAACTGAAAGGTGCTTTATTCTTTTCTTCATTTATGTATCCTGCTTTCTAATAGATGGAGGGATTCTTCATCTAGCGCATTAAACTGCAAAGATTCTATGTCATAAGCAAAACAAGCAGTTATGAAATGCTCATGCCTGCAGTGCTAGGCAAGATGTACGTGCCTGCATCTGGACCCGGAGCAGGCTTGGCAGCAGCCCTTTCTATCAGGCTTCTCCATCAAGCCTCCTTCTGAGCCTCCCTGTAGTGCACAGGTAGCAAATTTATACTGATGGCAGCATAATAAGCCCAGCCAGGAAAAACAAATACCTGCCATTGCTGCTGTGGAACAAATCAATTAACACAGCTGACCTGGAAGGGAGAAAAGCAAGCAAAGTAGCTCCTTGAGAGCTGAATGTGCTCTGAGTAGCAATGGGAGAAGGGCCTGCCCAGTGTGCTAGTCAGAGTCAGGAGCTGCCAGCATCCCTTGAGTCTGTCAGGCAAAAGTGGTGGGAAATCCCTCGTGGCCTGCAACAGGAGTTGAGAAAGGACATCCTGATTTGGCTGCCATCAGGAGAGGAAAATCTGGAAGAATGAGAGGTGGATATAATACTGGCACCTGTGGTCTTACAGGATCTTTTTCCCTGGAAGAAGCAGAAGAGAGGATGCTCAACGGGGTAGTTTTCTTCCCTTGCTCAGGGGGGTGGGAGGAAGGCGTGTGTGCCATTCGCTGCAGGCCTGGCTGCTCCGGGTCCTGGAGCCTCTTCCTTCTTTCCCTGTCCTCCGGGAGATCTGCCCTTTCTTGGTGAATTCCATCTTGGGCCTGTAGGCCAGGTATCCCTTTAAGCCTGTGAGAAGCTCCAAAGGGAAGCGAGCCTATCTCAATGTCCCGTCTGCATTTGTCAGGGAAGGGTTCCTTTTCTTGAGACTTACGCCTCTCTGCTGTTCCCTGGGACGTGTTGTGCACTGCAGCCCGAGAGGGAAGCACCAAAGTGCACGTGGCCGTAACTAACAGCTTAAACAGTTTGGTGTTTTTAATTCGAAGGGTCCACGGTGTTATGGAGGCTAAGCTGAGAGACAGGACGCTGGCATGGCTTCCTTAGCCTCTTTGCTAAGGCTGCTCCTTGGGGAAGCTGTGCCTCAGATCTTCGGGTAGTACTCACATCTCTGCACCACTTTGTTCCTTTGCCCCTGCTCAGGCATTCCCCAGATCCATGCAGTGACTTGATGTGCTGTCACTCCCCTCTTATTTCTAAATGCATCTTGCCGTCATCTAGGTTGCAGCACGACCAGCAGATGCACCGAGCTATTGAGCTGTCAGGTTCAGGCAGTGTGAGAGTAGAAAGAAGAGCAGGAGCGTTCAGAAAGATAGAAAGGCTATCGCGTTTTGCACTGAGCTGTTGTTCTAAAAGGAATGGTCTGCCTGATAACTGAGCCTTGTCTTTGCCCAGGCTGCTCAGTGTGCAGGCGATAACGGCTCTGCTGAATGTCGTATCGCTCCCTTTGGGCTGAGCTACCAGTGTGCAGAACAGCCTGCGCTAGCAAGCAGATGCTTAAGCAACACTTGAACCTCCAAGCGCAGGCCTGCGTTGCTACCAGAGTGCTGGCAAAGTCACTCGATGGCTGCCCGTCCTCTGCTGCCTTCACACAGTTTATTCCTCCCAAGGGGCGAATAACTTCCCTGTGGCCGTGCGGGGAAGCAGCCTGGAGCCTCTGGGCACCGAGCTGAGGGGCAGGAGCCCTGCCCTGCATGGACAGGCTGGGATGCTGCAGCAGGACGTGTGCTCGGCCAGGGGCTGTGTCCCACCGGCTGGGGCAACCTGGTGCCCAAACGCAGGTGCCCAGTGCGGCATGTAACTATTGCTGCAGGCCAGGCCTGGAGTGACCGTCACAGGTTGGTCTTTATTTCTGCAAGAGGAGCAAAGTGTGTTGTGCTTGCATCATGCAGAAGGAGCATTCCCAGAGCAGCATGGTGGTGTTCCCAAGCTGGTGCCGGGATGAGCTGGGAAGCAGCACTGAGAGCAGAGCAGCTGTCTTGGAGAGTGTGGGAAGATACTGGATTTGGTGGGAGAGCCACAGTGAGGAGCAAGTGGCTCCTCATGCTGAGCACACAGTGAGGATGCTGCAGAGGGGAGGGAGGGCAGCACAGCTGCCCCGTGTCCTAAGTGGGCTTGGGGAGGTGACAAACCAAGAGGGAGAGCTTTAAGCCGGCAGCGAGCCCCCATCGAGGCTGCGTTTCCCCGGGTTCTGCTATTGCTGCAAGGAGCACTGAGAGCTGAGTGAGCTGTCAAAGCTCATGCTGGCTCTTAAAAGGAGCAATGTAAAAAAGGTGGCAGGCATCTTAGATGGTATCAAAGTATCCCAGCCATTGAATTAAATTTTCCCTGTAAATGTTCTCTGTATGTCTTTTTTGGTGGAAACACCTGCAACACTAAAGCAGGTGCATTTGTACTAGGGTGCATCTGGGGCGTGAAGCAGTTGCCAGCTCTGTCTGCAGCCGAGTCAGAGCTTGCAGAGCGGTTGCAGCTGCCTTGGCTCGGGCTGGCTTTGGCCATTTGGGGCCTGTGTCTTTTCGGAGCCAGAGGGCAAGTGGCTGAACTGAACAGAACTGCGGCGCCTTTACGCTTATGTGGGCAGAGTCTTTATTCGCAGCTTCACACCAGTGTGAACTGCATCTGCTTTTCGTGCTGGGATCGCGGAGACAAGGTGGGCGAGGGTTCAGGGCTTACACCGGCCTTTCCTTGGAGCTGCAGAGCCTCTAGATGAGGAATTTGAAACTAGAGCCCCGAAATAAACAGGTTTTATCCCTTCATATCATTGCAGCTCTGGCTTTTCCTCCAAAACAAACATTCTCTCTTATAAATAAACACTAACATTTCTTTCAATAAACTTCCAGTAGAGGTTTGAAATAGCTGCGTGTTTCCGGAAAGCCACAGCTTTTGAATAATTCTTGTTTTTAAGAGGCATTTTGCAAACAAAGTTGTCTGTGAGTAGAGTATCCTTGTTTGCAGTGAATAAAGTCATTCTTTGTATTCTTAGGAGGTTTTTATTCTCTGTGCTTTTTATTGCTGAATTTATGCTCTAGTTCGTATTCCTTCTGTAAATGACAATTTTGTGTTTAATGAGTTGGCAGATTGTATTTGTGTGGAGTGAAGCAATGACATTGCAAAGTGGTGGAGTGCAAGTAGGAAATGAATTTCTAAACCCTGGGGAACTTGGCAGAGTTTGAACTTATGCCCTGGAGGGGGGATAAATGTTAAAAATCATGATAGCTTTGCAAATGAAAACACCCGGAAAGGTTTCCGTTTAAAAACGGATCAGATTTTTGATTGTCGCGTCAGTCAGAACCATCTACTTTTACCTGACGAGGGCCAAGTGGCTCGATAGCAGTTTCACAGCAGGTCCGGCAAAGCGGTTTTGCTGGGGTGAGCTGGGATGCCCCAGCACGGGTTTGTGCCGGACAGGCCGTGGGTCCTGGCCAGCAAGCGCAGTGTGCGCAGCCTCCGAGTCTCCTCGGTGGGAGCCCCCTCAGAGCTCAGCAGTATCCTGGTCGGTTGGTTGGTTTGTGGGTTCTTTTTGTTCCATTGTTTTTCTGATTGGAGAGTTCTGTAACGCCTTCTAATGTCTCTCTCCACGATCGCCTGTTGCGAGGCCTGCTGAACTTATGTTTTATACACTTAAAATACCCTGTAGTCTGCTTTCACATTTCCCACGAGTCTCGGTTGGTATCTGAAAGCTTCTCTTTCCATCTTTGCAGCTTCTGTCCCCAAAAAGGATTAAACTTTGCCCCTCTAACAGCCAGGACATTTTCAATCTCAGGTGCTTGACCTGAACTTCATCCCAGCTTGGGACTTTTCTTTCCACGCTGGAAAAATCTCTCTGCCCTACAAGTAACTCCTGCCCTGGCCCGGAGGAGGACATAAGGTGTTGCCTGTGGCAGAGGTTGTGCACCAACAACAGCCTGCACGTGGCCAGCTAGCAAGACACCGATACCCACATCCCATGTGCTGCCTTGGTCAGGATGGGCAGCCCGGCTGGGAGGAAGGTGATTGATTCCCTGAGGGGATGAGGTTACGGAGGAGGCTGAGCCCTGCGCTTGGCAGGGGAACGGAAGGCAGCAGAGGTGCCCTCTGACCCAGGCAGGCCACAGTGCTGCCTGCTGTGACCTTTTTTTGTGGTTTTGTAGTCTTGCACAGAAAAAAAAGGTTGCAGTTATTGTGCGAAGGGTGCCATATGTTGGTGCATATGGTTTAAACATCTGTGTATATATACCCAGGGACCTGCTATATATAGTGAGGTTCTGTTACAAATCTACCAGCAAAGGAATTGTCTTCTAGTTTATTGTATTTTATTTATTTCTAAGGTTTTAATTATGGAGTGAATGAAGCTCTTTGAGGGAAATCCTTCTCCTGGGTTTGTCCCCATGAGTCTGCATGGACTGGAGTACGTAGAGGATACTGAATTGTTTGCATAGGAGCCACCGGCCTCCAGGCTTCACCTAGAGAGTTTTGAGGGCTGAGTTATTAAAGGCTCTTCCATAAACCACAGCCACCAAGCAAGCAGCAGAGGTACCTGAGCATTAGGTAGGATGCTCAAACTAAAATTGTTCAGAATATCTAGACAGATATTTTCCTGTATTCTATCATCCTTTTTGGCCCTGTCTGCATTCTGTGACTTGGAATTGTAGTACAATATTAAGAGGTTGCTGTACACTGTGCACCCAATGAAATACTATTAAGCGAGATGATTTAGTAGTAGGACTTTTTTTTTTTTTTTTTTTTTAAAGCTGGATAGAAAAACAGGTATATTCACAGCACTTCTGATAAAATGGGATAAAGAGAACTGGTCTTCATGCTTCAAGGTGTTCCACCAACAACCCAACTGCCTCTAGCATAGGTGTCCAGAAACTGTGGCCACAGAACATTTGTAGGTCACATGTGTGAAACCTTGCATTTTCCCCAGTTACAGTGGCTTAATATAAAGGACATGAGATACTGATTTGTTGTTTTGTTTATATAGTATCTAGCCCAGGGGACTGCTCTGTCCTGGCTACAGTTGTTGGACACAAGGGTAACTCATACAAATCATTGCACAAGGTGGTGTTCATCTAATTTGAAGCTGAGCAAGGGCGATGGAGCTCCTGAGGAACCCTGTCACAGGGACCTGAAGCATGAAATGTTTTCCTAGGTACATGTGAATGCCAAAAGAACCACCTTGTTCAGTTGTATTTGTGGTGCAAAATCCTCAATCACATGTAAATTTCCCCCAAATTTTTAAGCAGATGGTAGCTTTAGGCAGATGGTGAGGGTGGATAGGGGGTGAAGAGATTGAAAATTATCTGACAAAACAAACTGAAGAACTAACTGAACTAGTCCATAAATACAAATATATTCCAGATAGCATTCTGTTCACCTCTTTTCACCATCCTACAGAGGGTGGACTATTGATGGGTGAAAGCATATGGAAGGTGGGGGATGGCAAGTCATCTGAGTTTTGTTCATGACTTCTGTTGCTCACTCTCTGATGGGAGAATTTTTCACCTGTTTCTTCCTGATCCCTGTATGCAAAAAAAATTTAATAATCCATGTTTGTCTAAAGCTTGGTGTTTGCACTGTGCTTTCATGCTGAAGGTGCAGAAGACTTGCTATGTGTCAGCATTAAGATTAGTGAATCAGAGAAGGAAATGTGCTTGTGTTGTGACCATGACGGGGGTTTTCTTCTCCCACTATTTGTAAAGCTTGCATAAAGGCCTTACTGGAATATGTTATTTGTATTACCATTGCAAATGGGAAGCTTTCATGTAGAGAAGGATCTCCTTGTATTTTGCATTTAGAGTTAGATCATTTTGTTTGCATTTCGGTCATCCTTAGACCACAAGTCCCTACGTATGCGCAGCTGTTCAGCTTGCGAGCCCTGCCATCTACTGCATTACAGCTTCCAGGCATTGCAGGAGAGCCTGAGCTCGAGTGGTGTTAACTGGAGGGAGAGGAAGAGAAAAGGCTTGCTCTGAACAACCCTTTGCTGATTTTCTGTAACACTGGTAAGCTGAGAATTGCAGCATGAGACCTTTTACCTAACCTGTGAAGGGGCTTCTGTGAGCCACTTCCCCCGCGGTTTGTAAGACTGTCAGAGCTCCATGGCTGAAGGCAGACAAGGATGTGCAGAGCAAAGAACAGCAAAGAAATATTAACTGAAGGCTTAAAGAGGATGACTCGTTTCTGGACGAGATGCTTTATCAGTTTTCCATGATCCTTGCTGTTAACTGTAACCTTAATCCTCTCCTTCATTTTAGCTTGGAGGCGGAGGAGGGGTGACAGGGTGATGAGGCTTTAGTAGATGCTCCCCAAAATAGTGTGTGTGACCCTGATGAACCCTCCCTCGACCCCGTGTGCAAGCTCATATCCAGGGGGGAGCAGAGGATTACTGGATTGTTTCCTCGTGCCTAGAAGAGGCCATCCAGCAAAGAGCTGGGGGCTTGTGTGAGGGCGAAGCAGTGTCTGTGGGATTTGCTCCGTGCCTGCTCCCAGCCCTCCTCGAGGCAGGCTCTTAAGTCCACCTCCTTATCAGCCGTTGTGTTAAGCCCTTAAAGCATATGTTTGATCTACTCTCCTGCTTTAAACATTTGCCTTTTTAATGCTCTAGCCAAATTACTCAGCATTATGCTTGACAGGGAAGTGATTGAGCGTATTCCAGGGTATCAATGGGTTGACTTGCCCATACAGACATCACACGTAAAGCTCTCCAACTTAACTGGATTGTTTCAAGACAGCTATAATTAGGTGTAATAACAGCAGTCGTAATTGAAGCTCCTCATAATGGGGATATTTGCCTCTTAAATCAGTATTAAACTTCTCTGTTTCAAAAGTGAATAAACACCTTGGAGACATCAATGAAAAATAAATTGTAATAATTGGATTTGTGGGTATGGGTGAAACCTATAGAAAAAGTAAGAGAAAAGAGCCCAGGTTGTTTAACTCAAAGCCGGAGTTGCCACATCTTTTTTTTTTTCCTGTGTTTCAAAATAGCACAAGTTAACAAATAATGTATCATCAGTTATTCAGTATTGCTTGCAACTGCTGGAATATATTGCTGCAAGAGAACATATGATTCCTACAGAAGTTTTCTTGGACAGCAGAAATTCCTAGATACTATTTTAATTATCATGTGCCAATAACTTGTCATTTGTGGGAGGTGTCATCTAATTAAACTAGAATTTTTAAGTATCAGACAGCATGAAGACCAGTAATAAGAGACCAAGATCTGTGTTGTAGCTGAAATGTGGAACTCTGGTATAGCTTTAGGCAATATTTAATTGAGTAGTTAAATTATCTTTTCCAGACGAGAAAATAAATTATTGCTCATCTTTCCAATTTATTTTAGCTTCTCCACATTCTGTTTCCTGAGGGGGTGATGAGGGTGTGTAGAACATCCCCAAATACACCAGGGATGATTTAGTCTGCCTGCACACTACAACTCCCTCCTTCAAGGAGAGTGACTTATAAGCCTGTAAAACTGTAATGTGTGTAACAGCTGCCTCTTTTCTTCTTGCCTCTTTTAAAGGATATGCTGCTAATCAGTATGGTGGGACCACGGAGATCCAGATATGCTTTGTGTATATCTGTATGCTCTTCAATTGCATGCATAAACTCAGACTGAAGACCGGTAAGTCATTCCTGGATATGAACTCTTAGGAGCAGCACGGAGTGCTGAAGGAGCCAAGAGCTGGCAGGGGCTCATTTAGTAGCTACCCTGAAGGCTCTTTCAGGGTGATCAGGGAGCATCTGTGTTCCTGGAGAGCCCTTTTTTTTTTTTTTTTTTTTTTTTTTTTTTTTTTTCC
>JAYECN010424901.1:0-22657 GCA_035222435.1 Microcambeva ribeirae
AATTTTATCAAAAAAAAAAAAAAAAAAAAAAAAAAAAAAAAGCTCAATAACAACTGATGCATTGAAATCACTGCTTACCAGTATTATTTTCTTGTTTCCTTGTGCTCTGCTGTCGGTCTGTTTCCTTCGGTTATGAGCAAGGACAGGAACAGACATTTCATTCTGTATTTCCATTGTGCTTACTACAGAGACAAAACACTCTGGGTATGCGAGTGTTCTTTCTTTTTTTACTTCTTTCTTTCATTTTTTTTTACTTCTTGTTATTTATTATAAGAATAATTATCCAGAAGAAATGGCTGCATTTTGATTTTTTCCTGTAAAGAACTGGAAGACAAAGCTTCTGCTATCTCTTCCATCAGTAGAGCTAATATATAGCTGCCACATTAGCCATCTGCTAAAATATGAAAAGGCTTCTCTAATCACAGAATCACAGAATCAGAGAATGGTTAAGGCTGGAAGGGACCTCTAGAGAGCATCAAGTCCAACCTCCCTGCTCCAGCAGGGACACCTAGAACATGTGGCACAGGGTGACATCCAGGTGGGTTTGGAAGATCTCCAGAGAAGGAGACTGCACAACCTCTATGGGCAGCCTGTTCTGGGGCTCTGTCACCCTCAAAGAAAATAAGTTCTTCCTCATATGGAGATTAAGCTTCCTATGTTTCAACCTGTAAATATTACCCCTTGTCCTGTCACCAGCCACCACCAAGAAGAGTTTGGCCCCATCCTCCCTACATTCAACCCCTCACGTACTTGTACATATTGATCAAATCTTCTCTCAGTCTTCTCTTCTCTGGACTAAACAGGCCAAGTTTGCTTAGTCTTTCCTCATGCAACAGATGCTCCAGTCCTTTAATCATTGTTGCTCTATGTTGGACCCTCTCTAGAAGCTCAATGTCCTTCTTGTACTGGGAAGCCCAGAACTGCACCCAGTGCTCCAGGTGCGGCCTCACCAGAGCTGAGTAGAGGAGGAGAATCCCCTCTCAACCTGCTTGCAACACTCTTCCTAATGAAGGGCTTTTAACTCTCTTTAGTGGCCTATCAGATCTCTCTCTCTCTCTCTCTCTCTCTTTTTTTTTTTTTTTCCCATTAAATTTGCTTTTGTGCATACACTTCAAGATGTCTGGAAAGCTCTTGCTACATAAACATGACTACATTTTCTATTCAGCTTCTCCCATTTGATGAAAGTAGGAGCATTAAAAATATCAAGCCATCAAATACAAACATTACTCTACTTGAGAAGGCTTCCACCACTAATATGAGGAAAAGGACTCATGTAAGAGAGTGAAGCTGTTAGGCTTAGCCACAAACTCAGACTTGGGGAAACTGCTACTCCCTTCAGAGCGAGGACCACTAGACATTGCTTGCTTGATTAAACAGGAAATGGATGAAATAGGACTATTCTTGTGCTCTTCACCACCTGGACCATGTTACCTTGGCATGTTACCACAGAGTTATACGAACGTTTAGTCACTGCTGGGTGGAACAATAGGAAGACGAAAGAGCAACTAAAGAGAAGGTCTTCTACTTAGCGGTGGTCAGTGAAGATTGAAACCAGGGTAAGGGCAGCTGGAGCAGTCAGATAAGGTGTGGATGAGGGAGCGAATTGTTCCTTTTCTCTAGGCTTAAAATTCCAGCTTGGTTTTAGCAGCCACAGGGATTTACTGCCTTTTCAGTTGGTGGGATGAAGCCCAGTGGGTGTCCTCTGGTGACCCACTTTTGGGTCATGCCCCAATACTTGTAAGCTGTTGGTCTGACAGATTTCAGCAATAGGAAGTTTATTCTGATGTGGTTCTTGAACAGTTTAGAAGATGTTTTAGAGAGAGGCTTGATGTAGGTCATGGAGCACTGATGTGGTTTGTCTGTGTTTTTCCATCTGTTTTAGTTCAGGGAGGGACCTAATTTGAGTTCCTTTCCTCACAAAGCAAGTTCCTCATTGCACAGATTTTTGCATGATCCCCTGAATTTTAGGAATGTGTAAGAACAAATCTTGACAAAATGTAGGAAGTGTTTGATGCTGAAGAACCAGTGGAAAATTCTCACTCAGTATTGCCTGTCACTGCCAGCATTGGCACACCAGCAGCTGGACTTTTGAAGACATTGTGTAACCAGACTTCTCCTGGGATTTTCAGAAATATCGAAGTATTTGCCCTGTCACAACATGTTTGAAATTCTCATTGGCTGCCTTTAAGGCACCACCGAGGTGGGATCCAGTGAGTCTAAGGCTCAGGCATCTTGAACCTGGTTCAATGGAACAACTTAGTATGGCCACTTTCTGCTCAGCCCACCTCTGTAATTACCACTTCTCTTCTATGCACTGTGAGCTGACAGCAACCAGAGCTGAGCAACCAGATCCTGGGTGAATGGAAGTGCCTACCACTTCCCAATGGAAGAGCTAGACACCAAAATAATCCAAGCAAATTATGGGCTTTCTGGCATGTATGTTCAGAATGTATTTTCCCCATCTGTGGTGTTACCAGTCCTAAAGAACTTGTTGACTTGCAGCACAAAAGATTTGGTGTGAGAGTCTTGAGGTCTTGCAGGACTGCTGTTAAAAAAAAAAAAAAAAAGAATGGTTGCTTAATGAACCAAAATGAACAGTGCTAAGTTACACCTACCTGGGTGTCATTGTTATATAATGATACAATAACAGGAAACAGAAAGCAGCACCCATAAGCCTTTTGCCAGGCTGCAGAATTAATACAATGTGTGACACGAAAGAATGTCTTGGCAACTGTGCTTGAACCATGTTTCAACAGCAAAATTGATACCAACCATGCTTCCAAATAATGACTGTATAGAGGATTTTTTTTGAAAACAAAGAAAACAAATTACAAATTATTTTATGCTGAGCCTTCTTCTGTTATGCAAGAAGATGTTTAAAAATTAATCTTAAAAAAAAGTGTATTCATTAAAACCAGCTGAATAAAACTGTTCTCAGATTATTAACCACTGCTTAGTTAGAATGGTCCTTGCCATGAGTATTACTGCAAGTAACAGTACCAAGGTATTTATTTTACAAACTGCTTTTGAGAGAAATAGGGAAATACATTTAACAAATTTTGTCCCTTAGCTCGGATGTTGTCAGTGTACTCTACATTTTTCACATAAAACAGTGGGAGAAAAACCCATCAAGGGGTGTTATATACAAAGATAGCTCTTCTGACTCCAGAGGTGCTTGACCTAAGCTCTTGAAGAGAGGGAGATTTAAAAGGAGGTGAGGAGGAATGGGGAAAAAAATCTCTATTTTCTTCCTATGTTTTTATACTTTTTCCCAGTTATCTACATTGACCTCTTTTAGAAAAGGGCACTGACTATATGGACCTTTGGTCTGACTCATACATATTTTCTCATTTTCTGTCCTAGTTCTGATGTAGAAAGCACTGTAGTAAGAGGCACAGTGCAAGGTATAATGCTTCTCTGCTTTTTGCAAATTGAAATATTGGTTATGCTTATACATACTTTTCAAACATTCAGAAAAGCAAATTTTTCTAACCCTGGAGAAATATAAAATGTGCATTTCATTTTTGGAAAGTAAGTATTCTCTTCTCAGGGCCAAAATAATATTGTTAGCCTGAAAGAAATGGTGAAGTGATACCTCCTTAACAATAGAAGACTGACTACAGCAAAGGGCTTCCTTACATGAAACAGAACAAATGAGAGACTATTTTAGTTACTTACCTGAAAAAGCAGGTGATTGATATCTTTTACCAGCAGCTCACAATAACCTGTTCACATAGCCAGGGTTGGCTCGGATGTTTTGATTTGGCCTGAAAAAACAGGCCAAAGAAAACAAAGTAGAATGTAGAAACAAAGTAGTAGAAAACAAAGTAGAATAATTCACCTATAGAAACAAAGTCTGGCATTCTGGATTGTGACAGTTTCATCTTTGCTCTTCACCCTTAGGAGGGCTTTTGTAGGCTTGAGAAGGCCATGGAGAAAAGGGTTCAGTAGGAGTCTTTCCTTCTTTATTGGAATCTCAGTTATTGGTGAGTTTCCCTAAGGAGCTAATAAGTTCACAGACACCTGTTCACAGACACAGACACAACATGCTGCTGCTGTTATTATCCATGTGTTATTTCTGCTCTAGCAGGATACCATGTACATGGTATCCTGCTAGAGCAGAGACATGACTCTCATGTCTTGACTGAGACATGACTGAGACTTGAGAGAGACATGACTCTCAGTCATGTCTTGAGTGCCCTCTTTCAGCCTCTTTCTTACCCTTTCTTAGGCTGATAAAAAGTTTTGAACAAAAGGAAGGGGAAATTATATTTTAAAGCCAGGTATGATTGTTTATGAAGAAGACAATATAGTGAACACCCATATGATCATGAATTTACATTTTTAAAGTATGTAGGCTTCAAATGTTTAGATATGTGCATTTGCAGTGATCATAAGTGCCTTGCCTACACTTTTTAAAAAAAGGATTATTTGCCTATTTTTCTTTCTTTTTAAAATATATCCACCCTTTTTTTTTGTC
Source organism: Microcambeva ribeirae (assembly GCA_035222435.1). Lineage (NCBI taxonomy): Eukaryota > Metazoa > Chordata > Actinopteri > Siluriformes > Trichomycteridae > Microcambeva > Microcambeva ribeirae. Next base: position 4,481 of record JAYECN010424901.1, read on the forward strand.
TATATTATTTCATAATCCCTGGGCAAATGACAACTGAAGAAAAGGCAGAAGAAGGGGAAGGTCCAAGAACTGAAGAATAAGACACAAAAGGAGAGGGAAACATGGTGAAATAAAGTGAGAAAAGCAGGGACATCCAGTCATATTTGAAAACTTCAACAAAAATGTTCCCTAGGTACAGAGAGAGGTCTCAGATCTTTGCAGATTTCATAGATGTTGCAGGAAAGACACACTTATACTGTAATGAGAGATGATAAATTCTGTAAGACCAAGCAGTTCTCATGTGCACATGATAGAAGACTATCTAAATCTCAGAGCAGTGGAAAAGTCAAAAGAAACATGGGTAGTCTGTCCTTTTTAGGGAAATGTCTCTAGAGTTTAATGAAGTAGTACAAGCATTGTTGTTGGGAATTCCATAATTCACAATTAAATCCTGAAAGGATAATCTAAATATCTGGTAGAGATGGTATTATTTACAGTTGTATTCTGAAATCTCTAGGCTCGTGAGCAGGGAGGATCAGGCAAATGCTCCATGAAAGACAATGCAATACAAAGTCCAAACTCTATGGACATTTTCAAGCCGGCACTGTGTGTGCTCCCCTGCTATATATTTCCATCCATTTGATTAGGCTGCCAAAGGCAAGTATACAATAGCTTAAACAAGTTTCTGATTCATCCATCAGCATTTAATGGGTAAATCAAATTTCGGCTAATGGGAATATAATTAATTACATTTGAGGTACTATTCCAACTAGGATTTGATTATGACTGATTATGTTGCACATGTCAGGATCACTGCTAATCTTTGGCATGAGGAACTGATTAAAAGGGATTGTTTTTTTACGTCAATTATATTTTTTCTTTTAAAAACTTCCCACAAACAGTCTGCTGGCATCGCAGAATGTTTTCTAATGATGATGGAGTTTGGGGAGAAGTGAACATTTTGAGTGAAAAGATGCCAGATGCTTTCCTAAGTATGGTGACATTCAGATAATTATATGCAGTCTTTTTTTCCAGTTTGTAAGAAGGAAAAGTGTCCTGTCAAAACACAGATCCATATACCCTCTGCACTCTTCTGGAAAAGATGTTCGCATTCACACTTGTGTCTCAAAGATGCTGAGTCTATTTCAAAGGCAAACAAATTAAGAGGAAAATTGGCAACCCCTCTGCTACTCCCTGTTTTCCAGGTGGACTGAACCAGATTTTTTATGAGGCAGTCTTGATTTTTTGAGTCATTGAATACTCATAGAGCTCTCACTCTGCAGCTCACAGAGTCCAGCCCAAGAGTCAGAGATACATTTGTGGCTCAGTTGTACAGCTCACTTTATGTAGATTTAGCACTGGTGTCAGAAGAACTTAACATAGCTCATATTCAGGCTGTTTACTAGTTTTGAGCTAACAGAGAAGGCAGCAACTGCGGTCTGAACCTCAGTTGAGAAAGAAAATGAAGGACAACGATGACATCGTCATAGCTCTAGGAACGCAGGAGTGTGATGAGGGCTCAGGTATACATGCATTACAGTCCCAGCTGGTTCCTATCCTTTTTTGTAGATCCTTAGCATATAAAGGCATTATTCTGAAGCAAAATTCTAAGAAATTGCACTGCCATCCAGAGGGACCTAGACAGGTTAGAGATTTGGGCACAGAGGAACCTCATGAGGTTCAACAAGGACAAGTGCAGGGTCCTGCACCTGGGGAGGAATAACTCCAGGCACCAGTACAGATTATGGGGTTGACCTGCTGGAAAGCAGCTCCACAGAGAGGGATTTGGGAGTCCTGGCTGACAACAAGTTAACCACGAGGCATCAATATGCACTCGTGGCCAAGAAGTCTAGTGGGATCCTGGCCTGCATCAGGACGAGTGTGGCCAGCTGGTCGAGGGAGGGGATCCTCCCCCTCTACTCAGCTCTGGTGAGGCTGCACCTGGAGTATTGGGGGTAGTTCTGGGCTCCCCAGGACAAGAGAGACATTGAGCTTCTAAAGAGGGCCCAGTGTAGAGTGACAAAGATGATTAAGGGACTGGAATATCTATCGTATGAGGAAAGACTAAGTGAGCTGGGCCTCTTTAGCCTGGAGAAGATTGAGAGAGGATCTTATCAATATGTGTAAGTACCCGGGGGGAGAATGTAGGGAGGATGGGGCCAAACTCTTCTCCGTGATGGCCAGTGACAGGACAAGGGGTAATGGGTGCAAGTTGAAACACAGAAAGCTCAATCTCCCTGTGAGGCAGAACTTCTTTGTTGTGAGGGTGCCAGAGCCCTGGCACAGGCTGCCCAGAGAGGCTGTGCAGGCTCCTGCCCTGGAGATCTTCCAAACCTGCCTGGCTGCCACCCTGTGTCCCGTGCTCTGGGTGTCCCTGCTCAAGCAGGGGGGCGTCAGACCAGATGCTCCCTAGAGGTCTCGTCCAACCTTAACCGTTCTGTGATTCTGTGAAATTAGTTTTTGGTGCCTCTGCCCTTGGGGGTTCTCACCATTTTGGAGGCTTTCTCCCTCCTCTTTGTCTCAGCTACCTGCTATAGACTGGAAAAATTGCTAAAATCTTTAAGCCCATGCTTGCCTGGGAGATCCCCTGCCACAGCATGTGGTGAGTCCAGTGTTTCTTTTTATGTCAAGCTTTTTACTGAAGAAAATGACTGTGTTACAGTCATTGTAACATAGTATCATTGTAACATACAGTCAATATGGCTATAAACATTGCTGTACAGGTGCACTTTTGAATTTCATTTCTTAGGAAGTTATTTTACAGATTTCTGCAGTTCCAATGCAATCATGACAAATTAGACACTTTAATGTGTTTTTATTTTGGTTTTACTCTAAAAAAAAAGTTTATATTTAATTCTAAAGGGGGCAATAAATCAATTATGCATGATGTGTAACTGGTAAGAATATATCATAAAATTTGCTTAGTGCCTTCACTGCTAAATAAAAGTACCTAAATAGACATAGAACAGCATCTCTTCTGAAGATAAATATTATATAATGAAAAGGATGGGTTTGTGACATCTCTACTTTACCAGGCTTGAGAAAGCTAAGTTTGTTTCCTATGCCGTTCGTTCATCATTTTGGCACAAAAAGAAACCCCCAAATTTTAGTCATCTTTCCTGTGTCAGATGTCTGCCTAGGATCAGAACTTTGGGGGGTGACTATTTTTCTTCCCTGGTTACAAAACTAGTGAGATGAATCCTTCTGTTTATGTCTTTGCCAAGTCCTTGATGCATGATAGAAGAGAGCCTTTGGACAAAGATCTGATTTTTCTTCAACACATTCCAAATTTGGCTACGGTAATCTGCTCCATGTCAGAAACTGTACAGCACTCTGCAAAGAAAATTATTGAGGGGTAGTGCTGAACAAGGGACATTACAATGGAGTGACCATTCTAAAAAATGAAGAGGATAAGTGTTTTTAAAAGTGTTTATTCAGATGCTTGGCTAGATCTTGTATAGACCAAGCAGCTAGCAATACAAACTGACATCAGTATGTAGATCTGCACTTAAGGTGTGGAAAAAGGCACGAGTCTTCAGGATCTATATATAAAGTTACAATTAGATTGCATAAAAATATCACATACAGTGAGCTACAGTCCAATGGTAAAGCTTCTAGCTCTGATGATAGACATATTTCTTTGGGGTTCCTCCACAGGGATGATGTGCAGATGGGTACAGATCTGTGTTTTCATATGAGAAGGACTTAGGTAACATTTCAGAAAGAAATCACCTCTACGTTTTTGTAGATATAGACCATCTACTTACTAGCTCACCCCTTCAGTCCATCGCAGGGGTAACGGCCAAACACCAGCAAGGAGAAAGTCTGTGCTTCTGGATTCCAACCTTTAGGGTCATGACTACCCTTCATGACTACCCAACTTCACCCTTCTAAAAGATAAATATCTTGTCTAATCTGGTTGTCTAGTTGCTAATGAATGGAGAAAGACTAACACCTTCAGGGGATAATGTGTCATGTCCAAAAATTGGTGTCATAAGAAAGTCTAGGCCAGTCTCTCTTCATGATTACAGAGGAAACATTTTAGGACTAGTTTAAATGAAATAACTGCCTTGAAGATGGCTGAAGTTAGATGACATACATCCTACCTTCAGCAGTCTCAAACTCATCCCCCCCACACAAACACTGCACTTTATTCTCCACAGATAAAAATGCAGTTTTGAGACATTCTTCCAAAGTCTCCTCCCTCAAAAATTCCCTTGATTCCAACACTGCCAGTTGCTACTGCCCACGGCTCCTAAATCTAGGAAAAATGACCCTAACAATTCTCACAGGTCTGGGCAGATGTCCTACAGATCATTATTCTTTCAAGTCATTATTTTATGAATTGTCCCTGACACAGATCCTGCCTTCATATACTACACCCAGACTTAGTTGGAGTCACGTGTAAGCAGATTACAGATTTATGGCATTATTACTGGTGAAGAGAAATTTCAAATATAGGGATTTGAAGAGGGCTTTGTAATTTGTTTTTTCCTGACATATGACCTAAAATCCTAGCTAACCCAAAACAGCTCTATGGCGCCCTTGTTACTTAAGCAATTGTAACTTGATTTTATTAAAAATTACTGTTGTCTGCATGCACTCTGCATCAACTAATATAATGTGGAAATGGTACCCCAGACATAAGTGCAATACTAAGGCATTGAAAGATGAGAAATTTGAGATTCCCCGTACCCAATTCTCCCAAATTAACTGCTATCATTTTTACCATTTTTGTTGTTGTCATTGTTCACATCTAAAATCACATCAGGCAATTCTTTCTCTAGGACAGTTTTGTTGGTAGTTTCAGCAGGGAAGCTGAGAGTTGAATGGCCTCAGAAACCATAGTCTTCTCACAGTTAATGACATTTCCACCAGAACAGACTGGAGGTGTGTTGGTAGTATGAGAAATCTTGCGTTGCAACTGCAAGTACTTTTACTATTCTGGGAATTTATAAAGGGCTTAGTGCCTACCACTCCAGGCATTTTCCTGAGCACAACATTCACTTTAGATTATGTGTATACCCACAAGTATGTATTTGCCTAGTCAACAGAACTATTGTTACTGCCTAGAAAGGGGCAAAGTAATTCAGCAGAAATAAAAGCTTATCCAGAACAGACACATTTTGAAGTTTGGGAGATGTATAAAACCACACAAATAATAGCAATAGTGATGATAATAATAATAATAATAATAAAATACATCTTATGGGGCATCCCTCTATCTATTTTCAGACAGTTGCATGAATACTGAAACATGTCAATGACTCTTTTTATACCATTTCTGAATTGACTGGAACAGAAGATCCCTGGAAAATGTTCAGGAAGTCTAGATCTGATGAAAATGCCTGTGCATTTCCAAACCAAGAAGGCTTGCAAATGCATCCAAGCTTTTGGATACTTAACCAAAACTAAAATTCTTTTGCATCTGCCCATTAATAATGATTAGTACCATGTGAAACTGTCATTGTGAAATTCAGAAGTATGAAAAGATCATCTGGTTTTGTTATAATGTTTAAACACAGCCTTTGCATATTTAAAAACATGTTATTCTCACATCTTTTTTTACCCCTAGCACCTAGAGGAATTTATATTTCCACATATACATAGTGCCAACTGGGACAATCTCTAGTCAGGGTGTACGTGTTCAAGCAAAGTCTGTTTCAAAATAAATAGAAAGTCTTTTCCTCGGGGGAATGGCAAGGTGGATAGATGAGATCAGTGGAATATAAGAAGACAACTCAGATGAAATGCCTGAATGTTTAATATTGCTATACCTGTGCTTATCATATTTCTACATACAGCTTTAATCTATTTTCATCTACTATTTGATCTATTTTCATCATCAGCAACACTTGAAATATTTGTATGAGTCAGATCATGTGTGGTCTTTCTCTTGTTCTCATTAAACTGAGTCAGTGAGAACTCAGGGGTAGAGCTTATATTTGAGATGAGTCTTCAGAATAAAGGAGAAGCTGTCAAATGCTACAGTAGACTGTTTGAACAACAGAGAGCAAATTCTCAAAAAAAACAGGGAATGTGGAATAAGGTCATTTCCTGGGGTCTCATGTAGGGGATTTATCCTAGGCCAGAGCTGGAGTTCCTTGTATTCCCACAACCTTTCTTCAGGAGCTGCACTATCCCTTTCTCCTGTGCTTCAAGAACTCCCTTAACACTTTAATGCATTCCTACAGATCAGACAATATATTTGTTTTAAATTTCTTCTTCTTGCCAAGGTCCTCTCTCCTGTCCTTTTTCTCCCGTACCCACCACAAAATATGCTCACATATTTGCTCATCTCAGCACCCCACATGTCAATGGGCTAAAACATTTGGGGATGACAGGCAGATCTGAGACGGGAAAGCTGAAATTCTACATGTTAACAGCTACTGTAAATTTGAGTTTACCTAGAGACAATACTAACCCAGTAGAAGCTGGTACACATACCAACTATATGCCAGGGTTGCATGAGTTCCTTGCTTGCCTCTCATCAAAATCATTTGGACTCATCTCACTGACATCCAGACTATTTCCTGAGATTTTATAACTGGTTACACTTACTGAGCTACAGAAGCGGGAAGAAGTGGATAGCAGGGCCAAGTGCCTTCAACCAGTGATTATTGCAGCATTTGAAGAACTTAACATCTCCCAAAGACTGAAGAAGACCATGGCTGCCACAAAGGCTCTTAATGACCCTCCCACTGACAGAGCTTGCAGGCTCTGTCTTCCACCACTTCTTTTAAAACTAAGAATTTATACTTATATCCATTTTGAGTTTCCTAGGGTGTTGAATCCATGGATGACAGCTCAGCCAAACAGGCCAGGGAATCCACTGGGCTGAGCTCTACCACTGTGAGGAGCAACAACTGAAGACACCTAAATACAAGGGTCCTTGAGTCCCTGCACCAAGAGCATAGGAGAACCATGACTCTACAGATACTTCTGTGGAGAGATGCGGGTCCCTGCCAGTCTCAGAGGTATCTCTCCAGCAGAGTTACTTTTCAGGCGGGCCTCCCAAAGGTTGAAGCTTGGTTTCCTCTGATGGTCTTCAAGACAATCTTGAAGTGAATCACAGTCACTTCCTGGCCTGCATCAGGAGGAGTGTGGCCAGCTGGTCGAGGGAGGGGATCCTCCCCCTCTACTCAGCTCTGGTGAGGCCGCACCTGGAGTATTGGGGGCAGTTCTGGGCTCCCCAGGACAAGAGGGACATTGAGCTTCTAAAGAGGGCCCAGTGTAGAGTGACAAAGATGATTAAGGGACTGGAGTATCTATTGCATGAGGAAAGACTAAGCGAGCTGGGCCTCTTTAGCCTGGAGAAGATTGAGAGAGGATCTTATCAATATGTGTAAGTACCCGAGGGGAGAATGTAGGGAGGATGGGGCCAAACCCTTCTTGGTGGTGGCTGGTGATAGGACAAGGGGTAATGGGGTGCGAGTGGAAACACAGGCAGTTCCATCTCCATGTGAGGCAGAACTTCTTTGCTGTGAGGGTGCCAGAGCCCTGGCACAGGCTGCCCAGAGAGGCTGTGCAGGCTCCTTCTCTGGAGATCTTCCAGACCCGCCTGGCTGCCACCCTGTGCCCCGTGCTCTGGGTGTCCCTGCTGGAGCAGAGGGGTTGGACTAAATGATCGCTAGAGGTCCCTTCCAACCTCAACCATTCTCTGATCTGAAAAGTGCCTGTATGGCCTTCGCTCCCAATTCAAGGTCTGCTTTTACCAATGCAAAACCGTTATCCTGGCATATAAGAATTTTGTATGTAGGTTTCTGTTCTTATAAATGATTGGACAAGATGCACAATGAAAAGGCAGCCTTGTGGAGTGGAGGGTTGCCTTGGCAATAGTCTGTCTTTAGTTTCTCTTCAAATACTCTCTGATCACCCAAAATCTTTATGCTGAAAATTATCCTGGTTTCACAAGCTGCAGAGGATATGACATTCCTTTTCTTCACCATGATGTTTTGAGGTGAATTGAATAACTTTCATCTACTGTTTTGGGAATTGCTCTGGAAAATATTTTTATAAATGTGTGCACTATATTTATTTTTTTATTATTTTTTAATAAAACATTTTACTTGTCATATTAAGAAATTCCCTCAGTATCAACTCAGACGGGCCTCTTTTTGTTACCTATCTTACCTCCCTCCTTTCTTCTCCAACCGTTTTAGCACAAGACCAAGATGCTGAACATCCTGGCAACAGATTAATACGGTTAGTATGCCAGCTACTATGTCTAACTATGGCAGACATGTAATTCTGACATATCATGGGTAGTAAAGGTTGATACCTTAATGAGCAACCACGTCCCCTGCTTTCCTTTCTCTTAATATTTTCTTTGGTGGAGGAGTCAAGAACAAATGCAGACTAATGAACACTAGATGGAGACAGATGCTTCTGACATTGGATGTAGGAGATTTCCTGTTGTGAGCTGACATTTCTTATCAAACAAAGAGCTCACTCTAATGAGGTGCTGACTGTTCTGAAGCAGCAGGAGGATTTAAGCATTAGGGAGGTTTTACTCCCTTCACGTCAACTCAGACCTCAGCAAGCAGCTTTTTAAGGCCTGAATCTGAGCTTTGCTGTCATGTGAATGTCCTGTTAGTTCATAGCAGAGGTGCAGGGTGTACAGAAGCTTGCATAAATCATCCTATTACAAACGGACGAATCCAAGGAAAGCTTAACTTTAATCTTTTTCTACTTTGTCCATGCCTGAAGTCAGTGGCCTTTACTAGAATTGGTATTGTATTTGTCATTTCTGACAAAGATAAACTTTTTTGTAATATAACCTGAAGATACATACTGCAGCACTGAAAATAAATGATATAAAAGTACATGTAGGTAAACGTTTTGGAGTGTGGATGAGACTCTGCTTTCTTCAGAGCTGTGGTGGAAACCTCATGTGCATGCAAAGTCTGAGAGAAGGAGCTATGTTAATAATAATTATGAGTTAGAGATGTCCGTAGCCTGAAGCTAAATATCCAAAAACTTTCTGTTTCGAAGTTCAGACCTGTTTTGAATGCTGCATTTAGTGCCTGATAAAGAAATACCCTGTACTAAAAACTAGTAATCAGGCACTCCTAACCACAAGAGGACATTTAGTTTCTGGAAGAGTCCATGAGGATTTTTTTTTGCTTTGTTTTTTTGGTGGATTTTTTTTTTTTTTTTTTTTTTTTTTGAGAACCATCTCTGATTCTGATCACTGACAAAAATCTTTGAGGGAGAAAATGGTCTCTTATGGAATTGCACAAGAGCTGGCATAGAGGAGGCAGCAGAAGCTGGTGAGGAAAAACACTGCTGCTCCAGGACATGAGCATCTTGGGTGAGCAATCGCCTGTGAGTCACCAGTGTGTCAGCACCCCAGGCTGCAGTATTTCGCCCTGAGGTAATCGGGAGGTAGCTAACCCTAAATGAAAAACAGGAGAATGTCCTGCAGGGCAGGGATGTAAAGCTGTCCTCTGCATGTTCAGACCCTTTCCTACCCAGCAAGGTGTCTGTGCACTTTGCACTTGAGTCAGTTTAGCTCTACTCTAGATCTGACCAACAGGGATTTTATCAAGTTGGGCATTCATTTTCCCAGCCTTAAAAAAGAAAAAGAAAAGAAAAAAATAAGGAAAGAAGAGGAAAAAAGAAAGCAGTTCTACCTGAATCTAAGCGCCGGTAAAAATAAAAACCCAGGGATTGGGAATTAAAGCACATTAAATATGCAAAAAACTCATATACCTCATGACAGATTTATAAAGGACAAATAATATGGCAGAAGGAAAGAATTCACAATGCTAAATCTTCTTTTTTGAGCTATTTGATATTTTTTTTCCAAGAACATGTTATTTGTTCTTTTGGGGATGCAGGGAAGTGGAGAGGAATAGCAAGAAAATATATCTTATGTAAACATAACTGAGCTACAAGACTTTGGAAGTCTGTATTCCCACTGTGAACAAGCACGGACACAGTATTCATCAGCTGAGAAGAAAATGATGTAATGGGGAACACTTGGTATTAGAATTGGTCGGATCATCAAAGCCAGTATATTTCATGGAAATGAGATAAATGAAGAAAAACACTCTCATATTTTACAGCCTGGTGGTAAATATATTAGCCAGAGCGGCTGGGGTTAAAGTCTATGATCTACCTAATTTGAAAGAATTTGGGATGAAAAGCTAAAGTCTGATTCAATCAAAAGCAAAGACTGAAACAATGCCGTTTCTACAGAAATATTGGAAAAATTTTTATATCCTTTCATTGTAGAATGAAAATGGGTTTATGTAATATAATAGACTTGACACCTTCTGGATGACTCTGCATGTTTTCAGCTCACCTATCCTCTACCTCCCCTATTCTCCAGCTCTGTAAGCAAGAAAAGCATGGGAAAGCTGTCAAGGAAACACGTCTATCCTTTGGACAGAGTCCACAAGAACACCTGCAGCTTGGCACTGAACTTTATTCATGCACTCAGAAAATGACTTCTCTAGCATTTACGAAGTGAGGTAGTTTGCTCAACAAAGAACAGCAATAAGGAAGCTGTACAGTATGTAAAAGTAGAAGCTCTAAGGTAAAACCCTTGCATCATTGATTGGTCCAAGCAGGAGAAAAGTAGACGGAGGAGTCACCTGCTAAACACCAACTAAACGCCATAGCACATAAAAGTTTGTTATGATCTTACCTTCAAAAGTAGAAACCTGATCTATTAAATAAGATATCCTATTTTTACTTCTTCAAAATGTATTGAAAACCCTTTCTTTTATAAAATAATTCTCTCCCTTGGAAAATTGCATAAACCCATCTGTACTAGCTTTTGCTCAAGGGATTAATTAGTTGCAATAGAGGCAGTTGAAAGTTCTCAGGAGTTTGTCTTAGATAAGCATCCAGGAGAGTAACACTTATTCAAAAGTTGTTCAAACTATGTCAACCTGTTTGGCTCAGAAATACTGAAAGATTAAACTTGCGAGCCTTCATCCTGGGACGGATTCCTTCCTTGTAGTTAGAGATGCCTGATTGCTACAAATATTGTGCTGAAGAACATTTGTTCACATTCCAGCACACAATTTGCTTGCAATTCTCTCCCTTGTCCACATTCACCCAGAGATCTTTTTTTTCAGGTCAAAATTTGAGAAACATCGCTTTTATCTATAATCAAAGAAGTGTGCTTGGGCACAAATAGTTAATATGCTTTGAAACTTTCAGCAATCCAGTCAGAGTGCAAGATGCAGGGAACAGATCCCACAGACTGAACAATGAATGATGGCCGTGCAAAACAGTATTCATGAAAATGCAAGTAAGACATGCAAGACTACCAACATTTGGATCAGTATGGCTAAGTACATATATAGAAACAGAGATTACAGTGGCAGATTTTTGCATAAAAGTTTTAAATGTGCCATATAATTTTTCTCATATTTCCACCATTGTCAATAATTCAGAACTTCTTTTATTGTTCTTTGAACATAAGAATATGACTGGCTATTGTCAATGTAGGTTTAAAGGGTGACTCTCAAGGCTACTTTATTTTTTTTGAGTTTTAGGTCATGTTTCAGAACTCCATTCTTTGCCCTTCCGCTTTATTTTTTGTTTTCAAAGTAAGTTCATATTTTAAAAACTTATTGTCTCTCCCAGTTTTACTGTGTCAGGCAGGGTCTTCTCTGACATTATTAGGTCAGGCCCCTAGAGAGGCCCAGAGGAAGAAATGTTGATCCACCACTGCTCAGCTGCAGCTGAATCAATGTAGCAAGACAAGGGCCAGTTTCAGAGTTTTTTTTATGCCTACCACCAAGGAAAATAAGCCCTTGACCATGAAGGAGATAGTCAAATTTCTACCAATTTAACTACTATCAGAAAATTGGCCTAATGAATGAGCTGGTTGTCAGAGTCTAGTGGAAACCTAGTACTCATGATGTTCTTTTTTGGGGGGTAACAGGTAAGTGCTAAGGAAACACCTCTTGAAAGAAACACAGAGGAAGAACCAGTCCCTCCATGGGCCAGTATGCTGGCAGGTACTGTTGTCACAGGAGAGGAGTCCTTGAGGATGGTGCTACAGAGACACTCTGTTTGTGCACAGAGAGACTAAGAAAACCACAGTTTTCTCGAATCTCGGTATCTCTCAGGACAGAACCTGAGTGATACACAGTGTTCCCCACCCTGGGCTGTGGCTGAACATACAAAGTGCTAACTAGCAGCAAAATACATGAAAGACCAAATGAACAGGCTGTATAAGCTGCGGTCAGCACTTACGTATAACTTTCTCGGGTTTTCTCACAAATGCCTCCCCTTTTTAAGGTGCAATTAGACCCTCCAGCTATTTGGCATAGGACAGGAGGAGCCTGTTTTGCAAATTAGAGAATTTGCTTCCTTTCTAAAGCCATGTGTCATTGCCTTGGGGGACTGTTATGGTTACCAAGCTGTAAACGAGTCAGTCCTGCTGTCTAGCCACAAAAGCTTTTTAATCCAAACACAGCTGAATGCTGCTTCTGAGGCTGGCCAGCATCTTTGCTCAATAGTAGATATCTAGGCTATGAAGTAAGACTACGGAGAAGCATATCAACATGGAGATTGGTTTGAAGTAAACACTGCTGCTATCTCACAGAAACTTACTAATCCTTTTGCAGCATAGTCAAAGGCTGTAGACATGAAATCAGCATAGGAGTAAGATCTGGAAGATTTGGTTATGATTAATCTTTTGTGGGGGAGTGTAATTCTTTTGCCTCTCTGTAGATAAACCTTCATAGACAGGTTATGGAGTTCCAGCCAGATAAGCTATTTTCAACTCTAGTGGCTTTGAGCAAAATGGCAGGTACCTTATCCTCTTTCCATTCATATTTCCTCTGGAGTCAAGAGAAGTTTGTCTGCAGGAGAAGAGAGATTTGGAGTATCTAGCCCTCCATATCCATAGGCTGTCACCACAGGGACCTGTGAAAGACTGCAACATCAGCAGTGACAGCACTGGCAGAGTTCCAAGCTCCTCTCCACTTCCAATCCAAGTGCCTTCCCCAGTAGCCATCGTTCTCGTTAACCTGCCGTAGTTCCTTAATGTTGTGCAGTGACAGAGCAAAGCTCTTGTGACATGCATCTTAATGGACTCCATCTTGCATCATCAACCTCCTGTCAGACATCACTTGGTACTTCAGCATCTCTTGTCCTTACCAAGCTGGATTTCCATGAGTCCTCGGTCCTATTCCTGCTGTTACTTGTGATTTTGTTTGGTGACTTTCAAAGCTCCCATCTGGAATCCAGGCCCTACTATGTTGTAGCTAAGCAGACAATACCCATCTCTGTATGACAGAAATGAGGGACATGATGTTTGCAGTCCACATTACTATTCACCATATTTTTCTCAGTGACTGTCTGTGCTGCTTGGTGCATTTCTTTTTCCTGGAGTAGCTCAATGAGATTAAATCACATTGGTGGTAACTAGCACAACTCCACAGAAGGGGTGGAAGCCAGCATAACTCCACTAAAGGTCCAATTTGTAACTTTCTATAAGAAATGGAAGCCTTGCAAATAAGGTACAAATGTATTTCCACAGAAAACCTGTGTATATCATCTTGTAAATAGATCAAAGCTGTCTTGCTGACTCAGTCTTCATCTTATTTCTAGATGTAAGTTATCCACAGCGGCAACTGAATTAATATCACAATATTTAGCTAAGCAACAGGAGATTTACGGTTAGCAAATGCTAAAAGTGATATAACCCCTAGGAATATCTTACGTAAACCATTAATTCCTCTCATAATTGGCCCACTGGTAAAGAGGAAGTCTGCCTTGGGTAATTTGTCAGCAAACGGTAGCATCAGATCAAACAGATCAATAATTTGCCCTTCTGCAACAGAAAATTATCAGAGACTCAGGAAAGGGTCACTATTACGTTTTCAGATAGTTACGCTTGTCTGATTTACTCAGTCCACTACTAGAGTTCTAAAAGAGCATAGTGTTGGTCTGCTGGCTCCAGCTACCCACTGAGCCAGTCGTAATCCCAAACACGTTTTGCAACCAGCTGACCATGGCAGCAGAGCTCCAAAGACAGACAGGTATAGATAGCTCTTAGCTAAAGGAGAATCTACATTAACAGTAATATCAAAAATGAGTCGTCATAGCCAAGCACACCCTGTTAGTAGGGTTATTTCACAACAATGTATACAGCACATGCATATGTGCCTCACAGAAATAGTGAAAGTGTTGGGATCAAACTGTATGGCAATGGATGCAACTATAACCATGAATATCTTGCGGCTCTGCATTATAACACAAAAATTGTCTTTAACAATATGATTATAACATTATTCATTAGAAAGACCTCAATGCCAATATTAGAAACAGAGCGGGGCATACTTGTTTGACATAACTTTTCCTAATTAGCATTTTACTGACATACAGTCAATCTCACTTTCCTAAAATGTACTTCTTTTTGAGTTTTGTGGTTGTCTTTTGATTAGTTTAGAAGCGTATAGCTATCACCACAGTGAGAATTATGGTCATAGGCATTTTGTTTCATCTTTTGAGTACACGGGAACATGAAGCCTCTCTTGTCAGGAGCCTTAAGAGAAAAAATGAAATGACCGAATTGCCTCACTGATTAAACACCATGCAATATATACCTAGCAGCTCCTTCTGGGTCTTGACACTTGTGGAGCACTTTATGAGAACACTAAAGGAAATGGTCAGATTGTTACAATGGGGCCTGAATAGCATCCACATAAATCTAGGAAACAGTTGATCTCCTTTTAAGAATGAGAAGGTTGTCACCCAAACCTAGGTCTCAGTTGCTTTAACACTGAGCAATAGAGAGTGGTTTCTATACTATTGTTTGAGGAAAGGGAGGAAGAAAAGAATAAAGGTGGCCAAATGTATGTAGAGTGAATTAAGAAAATGTCTGGTAACATTGCTTTGAGGGCAAATGAAAAGAGAGGAGAGCAGAAGGCGTACATTTGGGCAGAATGCTTTTAGGAAAGCAGCTTTCAATCAGTGAGCAAACACCGTTTCATGCTGTTGTGCTCCACTGTGTTCAAAGAAAAGCAGGACCTTCTGTGCACTTCCTTACTGAAGGAACTGAAGCAGAGAAATACCTGAATCCACCACCAAATTTCTTTCTCCTTGGAGACCCATGCCCAAGTTAGGATATCTGTTAACTTTTGAAGTCAGGAGAGGTAACAATATGTTCTCATAACACGACATCCTTCTTTGCCTTTTGCTTCATTCATAACCAAATCCCAGAGTGAACCACTTTGGAACTCTTTTAACTTCTCCACATACCCGTTGCCTTTCACACTGATATTTCCTGTGCTGAAACAGTGCCAGACAGATTTCTGAGTAATCTCCGTCTGTTGTATGATACGCTGAACACCATGAGGTAGCTAAATTCCTTATCTCATCTGACTTGCCAAGAATATGACTCTGCAGTCAATATATAGAACTGAGTGGGCTGGACTTGTGCAGGCATTTTACCCTGGAAAGATGCTTGTTTTTAGATCAGCATTTCTCCATGGGAAGACAGAGAGTCTATCCTGCTTTGTAGACTTGTCTTTGCACTGTCAGTGGCCTGGATTTTCACTGGGAAGTCTGGCATCAGGGGTTTTTTTTTCCTCCCTTCACAAAACATTTTGTAAGATCAGCTAGAAAAGTCAAAAGTGCTGAGGCAGTATTAAGATTTTTTTGTTCAGGAGAAAACTCCCTCTCAGTATTTGTTTGTCCATCAGTTGGTAGAAGAAGACTCTACCCAGGTAAGGAACTTTAGAGTGCTACTAGAAATTAGTAGTCACATAAACTCCTGATTATGAAAACAGTGAGGCACATCTACTCTGCATCTTTGAAAAATGGTTAAAATGTTTGAAAGGTGGTACCAAAGAGATATTGACAGCGATCTACCAGATGATTAGCTCTCCAGAAAGGCAGAGATAATGTAAACAAGTTTTTTGCATGCTTAAATTTGGGTAGCCAAAATTTGAAATTCTTGGCTTAATCAAGTTCAGCATATTAAAGGCTGTGTCAGATACAAAACCAGCCTTAGTATCTGATGCTGCAGCGCAGATGATTTCCAGATAATCCAAATAAAAATATGGCCTTATATTGTACATGTTAATGTGCCTTATTCTTCTGCAGCTGGGTGGCTGTCTCATGCAAATGCCAAGAATCAGAGTACAGTATGTACTGTACCTGTACTTTATGCATCTATTATTTGTGCAGATTTTTTCCAGGAGTAGATCATTTGGGGCTAGAATTGGTTGCCAACTAGGAAAGGAGAGAAGGAAAAATAAAATAATGTTCCTTAGGGTGGGTGGTACTAGTAAGCAGAACATTATTGGTCTGTGCAGGCTACAGGATCTGGGTTTGGTGCCGTCGTGAGGACTCCTCTGAGCATGTCAATAGAAGAGAGCTATTATGGGAGCCACAAGTCTAACATGCAATTAGGGTTCGGTAAAAGGCTTGAGTAATCATGCAATGGTTTCTGTTATATAACTTGCGAGATTGTGCCCAGGGAACAGAGATGTAACTTAATACCACGCCAGCAGTTAAAACTGTGACTGCCCAGGGCCAATTGCCAGTTCCATTATAAACCTTGTTTTCCAGTTAATTTATAACCTAGACACTTTAATTCACAGCAGGCTAAAACTTGGCATATACACTTTTTTTCCATGTTTCCGTGTTGCAGCTTAAACTAATTAGATAACAAAAATAATATAATTATAGTCATTGTTATCATTAATTTAGATCTAGACCATTCAAAACAGCAAAAGAAGCTTGATGATTTTAGACTTATACTTTCTTCACTTAACAGAGGTTTAATTAATATCTCAAAGGATACATCAAGTCAGTAACTGTACTGGAAGTCTTTTCCTTTGTAGTCTATTCACCACCTACTGTTTCTGCTAATTTATACTTAATTTAAACTGCATTAATTAATTCGGGTTCCAAATATCTAGTAATGAAACATTTCAAAGATATGCTGAATTTGTTGTCTCATAAGATTAATTTTTGTTTTCTTGTTCTGCTCAGGTTTCCACCCAGGTTAGTTTATTGGCAGTGCTACTTGCAGTGCTACCTTTGTAGCAATATTTTTTTGAGTTGTCATGTAGTTACAAGTTTTTCTTACCATTCCAGTCAATTGCAAAACTTCTAAGTGGGTAGAAAGATTTTATCTGAGCCCCATAGTATTTTCCTTTGTAATGTACTTTTGTTATAATTGCCTTTATTACTTTATTATTACTTTTGGTGGAGTCCCGCCAACGGTAAAACGGGAACTTTCCTGAATTTGTTGGTCTTGTTTAAAGCAACCCACCCCTAAACCACAGCAGAACTTTTGTTTGATTAAGAAGACAGAACTTGAAACATTATATAATCATTTAACTAGTCCTTCCCTATGGAAAGGAGCAAAGCTGCGTTGTCACAAGGGAGGTACCTAGAGAGTGGTATACCTCACAGCTCATCCTCAGCAGAAAGCTGTAATTGCTGTGGGCACACAACATACCTCATGATATTAAATCTCCCACAGCTTAATACCGGCAGAGCTGTAAGCCAAGGCTTTAACCTCCCTACCCCAATTGGGCCCTTTGGGAAGATCAGGCATAGTCAGGGCATAGGCTTAGGCAATGCTTTGGGCTATTCTCCTCAGGATAGTCATGAACTTGGCCACAGAAAGTACCAAGGACTTGGCTCGTTACTCCCATTCTTTTCTAATTTATGGAACTGCATATGTCTGTAGCACTTTAAAACCACAGCAGAGTAAAAATTCATGAGTCGTTATCACAAAATAGTTAGACTTTCCCCCCCCCTTTCTTGGGCAATGAACTGTTCTCAGTCTTATTAAGTTTAGTGGCACTACCCACAAAAGGTGTATGGAGTAGGACCCCTTTAACGTCTGTGTGTGATAAGGCTTCCAAGACGAACTTGCAAAGTGGAGAACATTTTTGCACATAAAATTTTTCAACTGAGTTGAGCTGGTTGGTTTTATTCTGTTTTAGCTCTTATTCTTAAGAGTTAGTAAAAACAAAATGAGCTTTGTAAGCATGACTGCTAAACGTCATCACAGTATTCAGGAAGATTACATGAAGGAAGTGGCTAGAGGGTTATCCCAAATCGTATTATGGAGGTTTCATGTTTATAAGAGTTGCATAAATTTATAACCGTTATCTCAGAAAAAAAAAAAAAAAAAAGGAAAGGAAAGGAAAGGAAAGGAAAGGAAAGGAAAGGAAAGGAAAGGAAAGGAAAGGAAAGGAAAGG
>JAYECN010425007.1:0-22654 GCA_035222435.1 Microcambeva ribeirae
CGAACGTGCAGTTCTCCGTGTTACAGGGTGCTTGTCTTGCCACATGGAAAAATGTATGGAATACGTAGCTGCTGCAAGATCAGTGTGTGTTGGGGGGGTATTTTTTGTTGTTTTTTTTGGGGGGTTGTGTTTGTTTGTTTTGTTTTTCTCGTTTGAAAACTTCTTTTCTTGAGCGTGAACAGCATCTGACACCAGGTATAATCAGAGTTCGAGCATAAGCTTCCAGGCTTGAAAATGCTCCTCCTGCATGAGGCTGTTGTGTAATTAAACAGTAGGCATGCCAGCTGCTTACTGTTTTGGGGAGAGGAGCACATTAGAGAGATGTACCATCTGTAAGTCTCTCTCTCTTTTTATTTATTTTTTTTTTTTGGGTAACCTATAGAGATGGGGAATAACGATGGGGGGGGAAATAAAAAGCACTTTAGGACAAATCTGTGCAACCTTTCTCTTTTTTTTCGGGAGGGGGCAATGTAAGAAGAGGTGCTTGGTGGGCCCAGGGTGACAAAATCCTGCAGTGTCTCAGCGGCCGGCTCTGCGCCGCCAGCCACGCTCGCGTTGGCCGCCTCGTCTGGCTCTTCTGGCACTCGTGTCCAAGGCAGCAGCCTCAATTCTAGCTATTACGCTCCTTAGGCTTGAAGTGGGCAAGTCAGGTTTTTCAGCACAGTTTGGTTCTGCAAGGACCTTGTGGGCTGTTCTTTTACCAGCTACATTAACATTTGTTAAGGGTAACGTTCCTCCTTAGCTCTTGACCCTTCCTGGGTGTGTTTGGAAGCTGGCTCAAGTGTGCATCATTTAAAAGGGGCTATACAGAGAGATAAGTCCTACTCCTCAGTGGCTTAGATAAATGACTCATCTGGCTTGTTGTGCTGTTTAACCCTTGGATAGTCTAATGCAGCGCAACTTTCCCTGATTTCAAGGACTTGTTTAAAAACTCTGGCAGGAAACGTTTTCCCCAAATCCTGTTCTTTGCCCCCTTCCCCGTGGTGTCAGCAGAAGGATAATCAGGTAGTCCCAAGACCCCACGCTATTGCACTTTTGGGGATGAATGTTCTTATTGCTATGACTTGCCTTCAAAGCACTGCTTAAACTACTGAAGGCAAGCTACCCAGAATAAGTGTTAGTAGTGTACTTTGGGGGAAAAAAAAATCAAACAAAAAACCCCCAAACAACTTGTAAAAGAAAAAAAGAAAAATTTTAAGCTCTCCTGGAGACATCTTATGTTTATGGTGATGCACAGGAGTTATTCTGTTCTTCATGTACTATACAAAACAAGAAGTGTCTTGGGTCCTGATGCCATAAATAGAATGAAGAATTTTTGTGGTATTTTCTCAAGAAAACTGGAAACTTAATACAGCCTTACACAAGGACCGAGCTGACAAACATATGTGGAAGATGATGAGTGGAAGTGGAGTTTCACGGCTCCTGCCATAATTTTACCTTGAGTTTCTGGGCAGGGATTTAAAAAAAAAAAAAAAAAAAAAAAAGCTTTAATGACTTTAATGATTGCTGATGGCAGTTCAGGTAATAGCAGTTTATATTGTAATTTTTGATGTCTCTTTCTATTGGGATCCAAACTAAACAATTCTGACTGTGAGGAAGATAAGTCAGAAGTCCTTCACTAGCCAGCAGGTGCTTAGAAGCCAATGTTGTGGCTGGTTATTGTTTCCTCTATGGCTCCTTTGAATCAGCTGCATCTGCCTCTCTCAGTTCACCTGTGCACGCTACAGCTCTGGATTTCACCTGGACAAACAGCTAAACTTCATTTGACTGGACTCAAAAGATGCTGGACTTTCTGTCCCAAGGAAAACATGGATAGGTAATGAGCACAGAGAAAGCCTTGTTTACTTTGGGGAGCGCTCCTTTTGCCCGTGAAAGTTGAAAGGGTTGCTTAGTACATGAGAGAGAGCAGGTACGCCACTGCTGCTTGCAGCCTCGCAATATGCTAACTGCATTGGGAGTGAGGCATCAACTTGTGTTCTCTTGAAAAATGAGCAGGACTAAATAGTTGAGGGAGTGCTGGCGTAGCGGTTGATTAAGCAGGGAGCTGAATGGGTTTGGAAGCAGTTATGTTGTAGGAGGGAGGTAAATTGCCAGGCGTGTGGGCCAAGGTTTGGTTAGAAAATGGCCTTAATAGAGAAAGGGGGAAGCGTATGTTATATATACATATGTGCTTTGGTGTCTGTGCTCGTCTTCACTGTGATCCCCTTACTGATGTCTTATGCTGAGAGGCAGATACAAAGGGATAATAGGCCTATAAGATCAAGGATTTTTATCATTACTGTGTTTGAGAAGCTTAAGCTTATAACTTGCTTAAGACTTCAAAATACTTAAATATTCTGTGTTGAACCAAGAAAGCCATCTAGTGTTAGCTGCCCCCTTAATGGAAAAGGAAGGGAAGATGGATTATAGCCATGGTATGAATACTAGACAGGGCAAGCAAATGCCTTTAGACAATGTCTACAAAGCCTAGAACTATGAGTTAAAAAAAAAAAAACAAAATCCAAGTGACAAAAGGGAGAAGAAACTGGTATGTTTGAGAAGGAAGGGACTGGGGAGGGCAGTTTTCCTTTGCACAGACCTGAACGTAGAAGAAAAGCTGAGGAGCAATAATGCTGAAAGTCAAGAAATTACATCTTGTGCATGTTCACATCACTAGTGTAACCTAATACCCCATCTGCAAGGGCACCTTATCAGAAATCAGTTGATAGTTGTGTTCTGGTGAAACCTGTATGTGAATGACTGTAATTGCCGTGTCATGGAAAGGGTCACAAATGAAACATAATTCTAAGAAGTGGTAACACTGACTTGTGAGAAGACATGGGTATGTGTATTTATATAAATATTTTTTTCCCAGTCAAGAGCTTTCTCTTCATTTACGCTCAAAATTATAATCATCAGCAGAGGAGGAACGATTTAGTAGAGTATGTAATAAAATCAATAACTTTGTAATGGGCGGAGAACTTGCAAGAAGAGCAAGTGTTCTGTGAAGGTGGTCACGAATGTGACTCCCGTGGTCCGGAGGGAGAGATGGGAAGCTGCGGTGTGCTGCCTTGCCGACTTGGCACCTCAGCGCGCTGTGTGCAGGAGGATGGGACAAGGGAAACGTCACTGGGATGCATGGATGCTTCCCAGCAGTGCTGCGGGAAGCACTCGGGATTAATTCAAACGCTGGCTGTCTTGGTGAAGTGTAGGAAAGTTTGGAATTCTGTAGCTTTTTGTAGATCTGGAGTTGAGGCAAATGCACAGCCAAGTCTTGAAAAGAGAAAGTGCGCTCTTATTTCAGCAGCCTTTCCTACGTAAAGGGGGAAAAACGCTTATTTTAGAAGCTTTTTCTTTTTAGGTGGACTCTGAAAATGAGACGTAGGTGGGGAAAGCTCACTACTCCAAGACAAGTATTTGCTCAAAGGCAAGTAACTGAAGGTGCTCAAGGCTTACAGCATGTTACGCTGTTGGTTCCATTTGTATGTCTTGTGCCTTTCTCGTTACTGACTTTTCTACATAGATATATGTGTGTGTGTGTGTGTGTATATATATATATTTTTTTTTTTTTTTTGCATCAGTTTCTGTTGAGTTACCTTTAGTTTTACTGGTAAGTTTTTGCAAATATACCGTTCTTGTTCAGCTTGTCCTATGAGATGTGTTAACAAATTTTATCAAGAGATGCATTCTAAAACCTTAATTACAGAGGCTTAATTAAATCGATCATGAAAGTTACTCTAATAGTGCATGAGTCCAAGTCTACACTCATAGAAGGAAGGTCTGCCCTCAGGAGTGGCTTAGGCAGCCTCACGTCATCACTTGTTACTGGCTACTGGTGCTCTTGCGAACTTGAGAGCCCTCTGCTTAGGTACCATGAGTTACCTTCTAGTAGCAACGGTGGTTTTGTATGTCTGAGTCTGCCCATGGAATTTGTTTATCGTTAAGAAGTTATATTGCTTTTAGCTACTGTAGCTTCATCCCAGACTTGCGAGTGAAATCTGAAAGACTTCAGCTGAGTACCAAAGTAAAAATCTTGACCAAGTTCTCTAGCTTCATCCTTTGTAGTTGTGTAGGCTTAATTCCAGAGTGCTCTAGCTTGAAAGTGCAAAGTGACCTGTAGTCATAACATCTCACTATAGAATACTTGGCTAGGAATGAGAGTTGTAGTATTGTGTTTTTGTCTTTACATACAGTAAAGATGTGAAAGATAACGTTGAATTTTTACATCATTTTTTTTCCTACTGTTTATAGTAATCTGGGCAACCATCACTTTTGAGATGTTCTAAACTTTAAAACTGAGTGTTCTTCACCTTAGATTGCTCCTGACTTGTTGCTTAAATCAGAGTGAGAAAGGGCTATGACTTAAATCAGGGTGACAAAGATCTTAGTGATCACTAATCTTAGCGATCACTAAGAGTGGAAGAAGTGATTTTTTTCTGAATGAAAAACACTGGAAATAGATAGCTCTAACTTCCTCAGAACCATATGTTGATCCTTTACGAGGAGCTTTAAATATCATCTGTTTCAGAACATAAATCTAGGTGTGTGGATGTATACTTTTGTATCTGAAGCAGGAGCTTCTGTGCTTTAGAGTGGAAGTGGTACTCCTTTTTCTTCCAGTTTCAAAGGTTGAAGATGGGTCTAGAAGAGAAAAATGAGCAGTACGACTTGGCATGCTGTACCAGTGTTTGCAAGCATGTAATAAGTGCTGTGGCAGATAAGTGCTCATCAAGAAGTGACAGTTGCGTAGAAAAGAATGAAATGCTCTGTAATGAATCTCTGTCTGAAGTTAGTCATTTGTTTTGAAGAGTTGATTTAAAAATAACATAACCCTTGTCCTTTTTGTCTGCCAAAACAAAGGAGCTATAGTCCAAACTCTGTGGTAGCATTGCTTACTGTTTGACGAGCATACATGTGAAATTCAGTTTAAAGAACATGGGGGGTGGGAAGCAAGCCCACCATCACTTTCATGGTTGTATGCAAGTATAATTCTTTACCAGACTACTGATAACTTAAAGAATTGGTAATTTACAGCATGAAGAATACTCTTCCAAACCAATTCATCACTTGAGCTCAAAGTGCCAGAAGAATAAGAGGTTTCCTTTGAACTTGCAATTTATATGTAGCATCTGGTTACTCTAGCTAACATTATCTCAGTTGAAGAGGAGGTCAGAGCCTTCATAGTTTTGGGAACACTCATGGTTTCTACTTCAAAAGTATTTCTGCAGAAACCAGCAGCTTATTCAGAAAAATGGTTGAAAGGACAAAACCTGAGTTGGAGTAATCACTGCCTGAAGGCCCTCTTGTTAGGGTTCTGCCATTCCCAACCTCTCCTTCGGGCTGCCTTTCGCATTCATTTGCCTTCAGAGGAAGGAGGCTCTTGGGAGGTCTTGTGTCCTGTGTGCTAATCCCATGGGACTTGGCCTTGCGATGCTTTTGCTTTTAGTAAATACACCCCACTATGAGACTGGCTAGACAAAGCTAAAATGCAGATGTTTCCTAGTTCATCTAGGAAACACTGAGTATTTTTTAATTCAAGGTCTGGTTGATGCTATCTATTATGTAATTTCCTAAATGATCTGAATATGCCTGAGGGATGCTTTGTTACTGCACTTTGGCAGTAGTTCTCACCCTGGCGAAAGTCTTGGGTATTCACTTGGCCAGTTGAGAAGGCACTGACACTAGGAAGTCATCTTCTGTTATTTTACTCTTTTACGAATTTGTATCTTTTTATATAAAGATACTAAATATTGGAGTATCTCTTCACTGGTCACAAGATGTAAAAATACGGATAGGAAAAACAGTTTTGCTATTTCATAAACTTTTGAAGTTCTCTCTAAGAACACCTTTTAGTGGAAGATGCAGGTGGTGTTCAGTATTACCATTTTTTAGCATTCTTGATTTCTATCTGTATTTTGTACTCCATGTTATGCCTCAGGTCCCAGTGGCTTCATAATGTCTTAATATAAATCATAATTAATCATTAATTATATTTTTGCATTTTTTGTTCCGTACTCTCCTTTGAGTACTGATAGTAACCAGCAGTTAGAAGTGTCAAGTATTGGTTTGTGACTTGGATTCAGACCATGAGTGCATTTATGTGAACTTATGACAAGGTTTCACACATGGTCCCTTCGCCATTTCAACGGGAGATCCTGCACTGCTTTTCTGCAGGCTGTTTCTTGGTTACCCAAGTGAGGGCAGTTGCAGTCCATGTCCACACGTCACTCCGTGGAGATGACGTGCAGCGTTACCCCGGCCTGATGGGCCAGCCACAGTGTGCTGCTCATTGCCAAGCCGTCTGTGGTAAAGATCGTGTAGCTTGCACTAGGTGAAAGATCTGCCAGCCTTGATTACCAGGCCAAATCATTCTTTATCCTTGAATATTACGAGAAATAATGGTAGTTTTCACATCTGTGTGACATTAATGTGTGGAAAAGGCTCTTGTGTACTTGGACTTAATGTCATAGGATCTTTTGAAGCTGCATTGGGTCTTTTTAACTTGGTGATGTTTAGCAACTCTGAAAACTTAGCTTGACTTCATGTGGCAGTGCTGGGAGTTGAATATGTCACAGTGGCTTCATGAAAGTAAGCACTAGTCAACTCCTGGATGTATTGACAGGTCCCTTACTGGCCTTGCGTACCACTTCTCATGCTGCTGAAGTCTGTCCTAATGAGAAATATTAGTAAAATGTAGAGAATGGTATTCTGTATTTTACTTTCTCTGTGTGAACTGTGATCAACTGAAATGTTTCTTCTGATTCTTTTTCCCTTTATTCCTAAAATGGTATGTTCTGTATTAAAACCATACTTACCCCTATGCAAAAGATAGTGCGAAGATGATACTAATGTGTGTAGCTTACTGTAGTAGTAAGTCAGGTTTGTTTCCTTTAATGAACAAATGTCTGTAAGTTTGTATGCTCCTGCAGCTTGGGTATACTGTTTTGTATCACATGGCTCACAAGTTGCGTGTAAAGCCATTGAGACAATTCAGGTTCAGCAGGAGGCAAGAACTGCGTTTTGGTGCCATTTGCTTTCTGTTACCCCTCCTCATTTTGTCAGGAAGTTTAAAAGACATTTTAAGGTTATGGGAAGTGATAAAACTTATTTCTTGGCTGTGTCAGTGATATGATGTGTATTAATAGGGCAGGTTGGAGGCAGCATAGTAGTTGGTGCAAGCTGATCTCTAAGAACAACATTATTTCTACAGGCAGAAAAAAATGGGTGGAAATCAATTCTTTTTTAGTTCTAATTACTGTTGTTCTTAGGTAACTATTTCATGCTGTAGTTAAAAATACGTCAAAGTCTGGTTCAATGTTTGATTTACTTTTCTTGTCAGAGCCACTCCCAACGAAAGCTGTCTGCAACCAGGAAATCTCTTTTTAGCGTTAGTGCTCTGGAGTTTTTCAGCTTGTTTGGTTTGCGCCAGCTCCTAGCACAGGCAGCAGTTTACCCGGCACACAGGGGAGGCTCGGCTGGCTGCTCCCCTCGTGGGGATGTAGCGTCCCTGTTCTCAGGGAGCAGTGATTTTGAGCAGTAGATGTTTACTTTCTGTAACATAATGATTGTCCTAAGTAGCTACAGACCTCCTGGTTCAGGCTTGCTATTGCAACAGCGACTGGAAAATGCTTTTTCAGGGTATGTATTGCAATAGAGCTCCCCTCTAACACAAAGGCCGTGCGTGATCAGAAGTGAACTTCTTTATTAGTTTCTAATAAGTAACTACTTCTGTTAGGTTAATGCTAGTAAGCTTTAATAGTGGTTTCTCTAAAGTAAAGGAGGCTCATCTGAACAGTAAGGTGTATTGGCTGACTTATCAAAACTAGAATACTTGTCTTTACTCGTTCCTGCTGTCCAGCTTCACAATTTATTTTTTGTAACTTAAAACCAACTGTTCAAAAAAGAGCTATAATGTATCAGATTTTGTCCTGAGTCTTGGCATAAGTGAGAAATTTAGGTCAGACTTCAGGAATATAGATGCCCTCCTTGGGGGAGAAATGTTCGTGCACGTACGGTTAAAACACTCTGGTGCTTTGATGTTTGCTTAAAGCCGTGGATGCTGGCTGCAGAGTGGTGGAGACGCTTTTATTTACTCTCACTATGTTACTAGCTGGATTGGTTCGCCAGATTCAGCACATACATCACTTGAGCCAAGTTATCCAGGTAGAATAAAAATAAACTGCCTACGCAAAGTATGGTCCCTGCTTCCCTGAGCCTGGCTGGGGCGGCGGGGGTGGCAGCTGCTCTTGGGAGCAAGGGGGGCTTCCCTTGTTCTGTAGCTGTCTGGTGTCTGCCTTCTCAGCCATCACGAATGTTTTCTTTTTGCAGATGACACGATTGGTGCTGCCCGGCATGCTGGAAAGGTGAGTCACACTAACACTATCCAGACAAAGTCATCATTATTTATAGGGGAGAATCCTTTCTTGAAAAATTCATTACTGTGACTAATCAGCCCAGTCTCCATGTTTTAATGGCAGAGTAATGCTGGGTGAGTCACGCTGGTGGTGCATGAATCATCAGACGGTGGAAGCCTTTTCCACTCGATTCCCTTTTTATTTTTCCTCTCCCTTCTCCACTGTTGTGGTGATTCCTTTTAGAACAGAATTAAAAAGCCCGTCTGACTCATCAGCACTAACTCAACAACCTGCTATTCTGAGGGGGTGGTTACAGTTCCTGGGAATAACCTTCTTAAGGCTATTTCTCTAAGTCATTGTAAGCAAAATGGATGCAAAGAATATGTTCTCATTATACAGTAGGAGGTATATTGAGGAAAGTCTGTGATCATTTGGTAGAGAAGAATTGGAGACTAGCTCTTTACAATAAGAGCTAGCGCACACCACTCTCCCTGCTAAAGGAGTGTACTGACTTCCTAGCCAGCTCCCAGGTGAAACTAAAGATACAGGGTTTCGGTGTAGTCCCTCCAGGCTGTTTTCTAGCTCATGTTGACTGCTCCGTGACGTTAGCTGTCCCTGTTGGAGTGCTAACCCTGGCTTGCCGAGGGTTGTGCGAGGTCGCGGCTGATGTACGCTTGCAGAACGCAGGCAAGTCGCATGGAACCGTGCGTGAGAGCCACTGCGTTCCTCCCTCCTGGTGCGTGCCGGAGGAGGAGAGCATGTGTGGAGCAAGCATCCAGATCTGGCAAAGATTCATTAAAACGTGTGTGTGTGTGTGTTGTGTGTGTAAATATATACACTATATATAGAGAGAGAGAGAGAATCACCTGCTATCTGGGAGTCTTCATCATAGATCAGGGTTCACTTACGCTAACCTTGTACAGATGCAGAGCTATCACATCTGAAATGGCAGTTTCTTCATGGCTGCACACTGTCAGAGTTAGTTTCTAGTGCAGGAGTTAAGGCCTCAATCAGGGAGGTGTTAAACATAGATTTTTATTTACGACTGTGTAGATAGCAGTGGAAGTATAGAAGAGCTTATGTCATGGGAAGAAATTTGAATTAGAAAAAAATAAGATGCAGGACAGCTCAGGTGTGTGTTAATATTACCCCAGAAAACTCTGGCAGAGCATGAGCATCCTGGTACAAAGTTGGTAGTTACTCAGGGTTCCCAAGTCAAAAATTACTTCTTGTCTGTGTCCTGTAGTTAACAGACAAGGACCCATCTTTCATGAAATCACTGTCCAGAGAAGATGTGATGGTGAAAGTCATTGTACTTTAAAGGTTTAATGTTATATGTCTTTGAAATCTTGAAACTGAAAATGATTTATTGCATGTATCTATTCTTTAGATAAAGAAATATCTTCTTAAAAAAAAGTTCTAAAGAAATATCTTTGTCTAAAGAATTGTAGGTATCTGTTTAACAAAGTTGATCTCTTCATCGTCTCAGGACAGGAATAGCGTATTTTACTCACCAGAAAAACATAGACAGACTGTTCTTCAAGCATTAAACTGGATGAGAGGATCTGAATGAAAG
The DNA here is from genome assembly GCA_035222435.1 of Microcambeva ribeirae. Lineage (NCBI taxonomy): Eukaryota > Metazoa > Chordata > Actinopteri > Siluriformes > Trichomycteridae > Microcambeva > Microcambeva ribeirae. Next base: position 9,910 of record JAYECN010425007.1, read on the forward strand.
GCAGTAAATCAGAATCACAATGACTTCTAGTTCCAACTACCCCTGAGCAAATCACTTCATGCCTTTTCCCCTCCCCGCTCCCACCCCGCTTGCTGTTCTTGACTGTGCTCACCGAAGTTCAGTGAAGCCGAGAACGTGAATGAATGGTATCAGTACTAAGCAGCAATTTGGGCCAACCATAAGCTTTTCATGTGGGACTGTAGGCTATGTAAAAGGATCCCAGACTGTTCTAAAAACAAAACCAGTCTGGGAATCCCGTCATTATTTTTCGTTGCTCAAGGAGAAGAGCTTGTTGAGGACAGACATAGCGTAGCACACTGTAGTGTCTTGCAGCTGTGGCATGTGCATTTATGGATTTGAATACTAGTTTTAGAGCAGTATATTGCAAGATACACGCCAAAGTAGACAGCAGACTTGGCATACTTTACAATCAGATTTGTAAATGGATAGCACTACCACATGGTATGGTGTATCTGATACTTTTTATTTACAATAAACATAACACCTTCTAGTAATGGCATTTAGGCTTTCTGCTGTGGCTCCTCTCATCACTTTTGTGAGCATTCAGACCACGATTTATAATCTGTGCTTCCTACTACATTTAAATGTTGCCTTTCCTCTGTAAGTTTTCAGGCTGCTGCTGAAGGTGGGAGACTCGCAGAACTCAAATTTTCACCTCTGTCTTTGGGAGCAAGAAAAATCCGTTGATTGTTTCTAGCCAAATATCAAACTATGGTATTTCTTGCCGGGGAAGTAGCGAGTGCATAATTGCGTTAGAGAGGAAGCCTGCTCTTTCCACTTGGCATACAGCTGGAGCAGGCGGGGTCGCCATAGCAACGGCGCCCGGCTAAATATAGCATCCCTCGCAGCATCCCGCTTAAGGAGGAATGGCGGGGTGGCGTGAGGAGGGCTGGGCCGCGGAGCCGGAGCCGCCGCAGCAGCCTGGGGACTCGTGGCGGAGCTGCGTGTAGCCGCTCCGTGCTGCTCCTGCCACGCCAAAGCCCGCGCATTGCAGACCCTCCCTGAAAGCATTTGTGCAATTCCATTAAGAAGCAAAACTGTAATTAGAGTAGTTGGGAGTGTTCTTCCCCCTGCATCTTGATTTTTCTTTTATCTGGTAATTTAAGCTATGAGCTTTTAAGATTAGGGCTTTTAAGAACCCTAGTTGCATTGACTACATTGAGGAGAACAGTACACAGAGTTTTTGCAAGGGGCTGCTATTAATTTGTAACACTTCCCAGCGTGTTTCCCTTTACTGGATCAGACTTAATTCCTTGCACCTAGATGACCATGGCTGCTCCTGCTGGGAAGTTAGCCTGGCTAGCTGCTGTGAGCCGGCCAGTCTTTGAAAGCTTCAGCTCGTGGTTCTGCCCCAAAGCATGAGGTTCGTGTTTATCCATATAAACGCTTACCCTATTTGGGGTCTTGTTAAGCTTTTGTCCTCAATTAAGTCTTGTGGCAATTACTCCTGTTTGTCTGAGTATGGGAAGAGCACTTCCTTTCATTGGATCTGAATTTGAGTCTTTCACTTACAAAAGAAAGATCACATTTATTTATTATGAGTACATCAAGATCTTGATATTTCTTTCATTAGTCTGTATATTCTTATCATGGCTCCTCTTAATAGTCTCTTAAATAGCTCAATTGGACCAATCTTTTCACCTCTTCAATGTCTGCAGGCTTTTTTTTTCTGTTTTTTCTCCCCTCTCAATAATTTAGTCAGTTTCTACGTATTTCTCTTGTACATTTGGAAGGATAGAAAGTGAAATATAAAATTTTGGTGATGGCACATCTGTTTCTGCCAATCCCTAACCTCCCAATCTATGTCTGGCTTTGGTGACTGCTGCACAAAAGATTTTTCTTGTTGACTTGTGTTTGGGGTTTTCAAGGGCATGGATAGAGGGTTAAAGCCAGGTTTGTGACTAATTCACATAATTTTCTTTGTGTGTATTGTTGGTTTTGTTACTGTTGATGTTTTTCACCTGCCATTCTTTATCCTGTTCACATAGCAGCCTGAGGTCTTTAAAGAAGTTCCTTTATATAGTATTCTCCAATCTGGATAATCTCTTAAAAACTGCTTTGAATACTCATTTCACTGCTAATCTCCATTTGAGCTCATGAATAAGCATCACAAGCACCACCTTTCTTGATATGAAAAGTTTCTGGCATTGGTGTTTAGCCTTTTGCTGTTGTAAAAATTCATGCTTAGTTTGTGGCCCTGTTTTTCATACCACATATTTTGATACATGTTACTACTTCACCAGCTGAGCCTTGCAGATAACTTCTGAAAAATGCCAGCAGCAAAGGTGCTTTGAAATCTTGGATAACTGTGCCGTGATTTCTTTCTTTCTTTCTCCTGTCAATGGTCTCGGTTCTGGACGTGAATCAATCACAGGTTTGATTCTTGAATCCTGGCAGAAGCCACCTTGGGGCAGCTACTGTGATGATTCCCAAAGAATCTGCATTCTAACTTTAACGGTCCCTTAAGCCGTGACGTTTCTTTTTAAAATGGCCATTCAAATCATTGTCGGAGCAGTGGCAGAGGGTATGCACAGATGAAAAATATTATGAGGAAAATTGTGTGTGAATTTGCAGCAGTTCAATTGTATGACAACTCTGTGTGTGTGTGTGTGTGTGTGTGTGTGTGTGTGTGTGTATTCTCACTCCACAGTGAATGTGGAATACTGAGTCTATGCTCAAAGGTAAACATTAACCTTACTGGTGGGTAAGAAGTAGAGAAGCAGCTTGCAGTGTGTTAGGCTTCCTGCTAGCAACCTTTGGCAACTTGTTTGCCATCACTTGCCTAAATTAGTTCTTACCGCTCTACCTCACACCAAGTCATGTGTGTCTCTATATAGAACTAGGCACAAACTGACATGCTCAGCACCAGTCCATGGACTGGAAGATTTAGGAGCCTCTTTTCTGTCCTAACTGCCTGTACTTCGGAAATATTTAGCAGAGCAGATAGATGTCAACCGATGTCAGATTCTTGCCTTCACGTAAATATTACTGTGTGATGCCAAATGTGTTCTTGTAATACATCTATAAAACAACTTCTGTAGTCATCCAATGAATATCTTCTATCTATTAAAACCTTAGGCATTTGGGCGCTAGATTCAGATACTTGCCAACCTGAAGCTCCAACATGAATTATATTTAGAAGCTACTTAGCAAACATAGCAAACTTCTACCTCTGCTGCAATAGCCATGAGTTAAAAGTTGTCTATTAGACTTGTGTCAGCTTACCCATACAAAGCTGCGTGAGTGTCGCTCAGTATGTGTAGAGCACAGTTCTTTTGAGTGGAAGTAGCTGTATAGGTTTTTGTGTTTTTTCTCCATTTAGAGAATTTTATACTGTGAATGCTTGTATCCTGTTTGAAAATTTACTAATTTACTAATTTACATTGGTAAATTTCAATTTAGAATTTGGTTGGGGCTTTTAAAAATAGATCTTCATAATCTCACTTGCATCCTGAAGATTTTCTTCAGGTTTGAAGCAATTTTATCAAATATGAGAATTTTTTATTTTCTTGCATGGTAACATCTTCACTGCTTTTCAGATCAAAAGGAGTAATCCTGAATATCTCCTCAGCTGCTGGGATGTACCCAACTCCACTGCTGACTCTTTATTCTGCAACAAAGGTAAATGTTCTTTTGCACATTGAAATCAAGCACCAAGCATTAGCCACCTTACGGGAATAAATGTTTTGGTGTCCATCTAGTGGTGCTTTCAGGAATTAGAAGTACTTGGTCTCTTAACTTATATTTTGCCAATAGTGGAAGTTTGAAGGTCAAGAGAAAAATGTGAAGGGCTTCCTGCAATGGTCTGCTGCATACTTCATCACATGTGATATTTTTTATGTAAAAAAGGATATCAAGTTAAGATTAGCATGAAGTAGAAGGCCACTGACAAAATAATTTTAGCACAGTTTCTTATATTGATATTTTGGAACTTTTTTTTTTGGAAGTATTTTTGTTTGTTTGTTTTTTAAGAAGGGCTCCTCTGTTGCTTTCTGGGAGGAAAGATTTGTCTTACTCATTTGCCTCAAGTTTTGTATTTCAGGTAAGAGTAAGTAGAGCTCAAGTGCCTCACTGAAGTCAAATAGAGGCACACTTGCTTTCAACTGTTGGCTGTACCTCCTGTTAATGTAGCCTATCGTGCGGTTTGCTTTTTTGCAATGAATGTATTATTGGCTCATGTTGAACCTGGCACTCACCACAATTTCCAGGTTTATTGTAGCGGGGCTGCCGCTCTTCCAGGTTTGCGGTGTGGAGTTATGCAGCCCTGTATGCAGATCTTCGCACTTCATTTTGTACCAATAGAGAAGCCTCACGAAGCTTCATAATCCTAAAGTTGATTAGGGTCCCTCCAGGCTGCAGCCCTGTCTTTGTGAGCTGCTCCTTGCAGCTGAGTCATCTGCAAGCTTGCTGAGGGTGCCCTCTGTCATCCGCGATGCTGCTGGTGGAGATGCTGAGCGATGCCAGCCTCAGCATTGATCTGTGGGGTGCTCTGCTTGTTGCAGCCAGACTTCGAGCCGTTAATCCATGATCCTTTGAGCCTGCTTGTCCAGCTAACCTTCAGTCGGGCCAGTGGCTTGTTCTTTCAGCACGTGTCCTCATCTTCCAAGTGAGAGTGCTGCAGAAGGCTGTCAGAAACCTTACTGGTGATACCTACTGTGTGCTCCTCTCTAGAAAGCCAGTCACCTCACTGTAGAAAGCAATCTGGTTGGTCAAGCATGATTTGCTGTTGGTACATCTGTGACAGTTTCTCATGGACCTTCTTGTCCTTTGTGTGCTTGGAAGTGAATTCCAAGATTGTCCTTTATGATCTTACCAGGGACTGAGATCTAACAAGATCATTCTTGTCTTTTCAGAGGGATATAATATTAGTCTTCCAGTTCTTAGTTACCTCCCCAAGTTGTCACAGTTTTTTAGACATCGTTGTAGGCAATAGACTAATAGACATGCTAAATGCAAGAGAAAAGTTAATACTGGTACTCAAGCAGTGTGACACTACAGCTTTTTCCTTTGCACCTGGAAATTAACCTCAAGCACTTCAATGATTTCAGAATCTAAGCAGAAGCCTGACAGCATGAGGCATGATAGCATTTATGTTAGAACAGACCCACAATTCGTTTAGTATCTTGGTTAGATCTCCATACTTGCGGAAATCAATTGAGGCAGGCTACCATTTATTCCTACTGAAGGAAGGGATATTTAAATTGAGAAATCATGAATGCCTGATTTGGAGTTTTAACTAACACTCCTTTAGAAATAGCTGTTTCCTGAGAGCACAGTTCTTTGTTTTATTGTGAAAGGTCACCTGTGGCAGTGCCATGAATGATTTGAGCTTCTGCTTTTAGTGGTCATATGCTTTAGACTGCTTTGGTTAGACTGTTTTCAATGAGAACCTCAAATATATTCCTCCCTTCCTCTCTGAGAAACTCAATTACAGGGTAAGTAATCTGCCTAATCTCAGCACTACTCATCTTCTACCAAAGAAAGATTAGTAAGCATGAAAGTGACTCTCCTAATGTAGCAATAGAACGACTGTATCTGCAATTTCTATTTTTTCCTCCTATCTATATAAAAGGGTTTTAAGCCATAATATCCTTCAGGCCTAAGTCAATAGCTTTGGCTAATTGTCAGGAACAGGCACAGTCCAACTCTTTAACCTTCCTGTGGTAAATTCCATATTTTACAATGAAATGAATTTTTTCTCAAGGATACATTCTTATTTTTCAACAGGCTTCCCTATCTATCTATGCTAATATTGGTGAGAAGTGAAAAACAATTCCTTCTGCCCTTGTCTCAAACATTCAGTTTTTTTATTGGAAATCCAAGGAGAAGAAAGCAATTTTAGTATGCAGCGTTTATTGGGGGGAGTTATTTAGAGAATGTCTTGAAGGCTGTTACAGTTAGATGATGTTGAGGGCTTATGCCTCTTTGAGGCAAATAAAAATGTGATTTGTGTTGATCCAATGGATTAACAAATCCATCGTGGAAAAAAAAGATCAACTTTATTTGGATAATGGATGTGGATGCTTGTTCTGGTTCAGGTAAATGTAACTTTCTGTATGGCAGAACTCTTTGCAAATAGTAGAGATGACAGTCTCTTTATATAGTCTTGCATATTTGAAAAAGCAGCAACTGATTTCAAGACTCATAGGCAAGTATAAATAGTCAGGACTTATTCTGAGTGATAAAGGAACTTTGATTTACCGAATATAGGTTTATTTTCATTTATTTTTGATATATAATTGATTTTAAATATCCTGTGGTTTGCACTTACCACAAATAACTATTTGGAAGCCATGTTCAGGTACTGCACCGAACAGTTTGCATGTGTATGCAGTTTCTTATCTTGTTACAAGAGGATGGCCAGTTTGCTGAAGTTGTAGCAATTAGGCCTGATGTTAAGAGCTGGATTTCATTAAGAACTTATACTAGAGGGGAGAAGAAGGAAAGAGCAGTTGGACAGATGATGGGCTTATCTGGCTCAGTGAACCTGCCTCTAGCTTGCACATGCAATCTGAAGATTAAAAGTACCTAGCTACACAGCAAGATCTAGTTTTTCTTCAGATCTTGTGTATTCTCAGAAAACTATATAGAGCAATAGCCCAGCAATGTGGGAATTTTTTTTTTTTTTTTTTTGCTTTGTGTACAGGGAAGATCTGTAGTTCAACTTTTTTTTTTTTTTTTTTTAAGAAAACACAGTGAATGTGCAAACTAAAAGTGTAAGTTTCAACTAGGACTTCTGTTAATCTGCGAGAGACAATCAAAAAGGAGGATTGTGAAACAGGTGCAGGAGGCCTGGCTGCTCGCTTTGACGCAGGGCCGAAGCAGCTGCTCCTTTTCTTTCTAGAGCTCCATTTCTTTTTAAAAAAAAAAAAAAAAAAATTGAATTTTTTTTTACATATTTTAGCTTTAGTTACAGAGGCAATGCTTTAGGTCCTTCAGTGGAGAGTACTTAATTTATTCTATTTGGCTGTATTGCTTCACTAAAACAAGGCATGATCATGGAACCTTGTATTTTGTCCCATCAGAAGGTGATTCAGATGGACTCAGAGGAGGAGGAGAGGATCTGTGTTGATTTTAATTCCTCAGCGTGGCATAAGACATGTCTTGTCTTTTAGAGAAAGTGATAATGGGGAAGAAAACACACGGATCTCCATTTACGGAGATGATTGTAGCACATGCGAGGGTGTCTTGAAGATGTATACAAGCATCTGCCTTTTAAGTCAGTTAAGTTCCTTCTTTAAACTCTTGCTTTTGCAATTTCCAAACTTCTTGAAGTTTGGAAAAGAAACAGCCTTAGTGGACTTCAGGACTAGGAAAAAGCTTAGGATTTCTACTCAGGTGGTATTGCCCTAATCTGCAAATTTTCTTGAAAAACAGTTTTTATTTTTGAAGAACTATAAATAGAAATTTAAATATGCCTGCAAACCAGTAGAAGTTAGTTTGCATTTTAATGCATAGCATTCTGTGTGTTTCCTTTCTTTTCTCTGTAGGCTTTTGTGGATTACTTCTCTCGAGGTCTCCATGCAGAATACAAGAGCAAGGGCATCATTGTGCAGGTGAGTAGAATGTGTTTCATATAAGTGTGGTTACCACAGCAACAGTGGTGTCTCGATAACAAAAGGAAATCATCATGTTCTTATTCATTAATATGTGAGACAGATTAAGGATAAGGATTTCCTTGGATTCTGCTAGCAGTTTTCTGAAGTTGCTCTAAAACAACACATCTGAGTATACTTTTTTTTTTTAATGCTGCTGGTGGTCATTATACCTTTAAGAAAGAAATATTCCGTATAATTTTTCCTGTCTGTAATTCTGTGGAATGCATCTTTATAGAACTTAATTTCCTGGAAAGACATGAGACCCTGCCTGTACTGAAGACACTTGTGTATCACTTCTTAATTCAGTAAGGGTTTTTCTTAAAAACACAGTTAGCCAGTGTCCGTGCCTATCACTCTGTCCCTCCATGTTCGATATGGTGTTCTGTAAAACCCAAAGAACCCCAAGGGCTCCATTTGCTGTGAGGCAAAGAGTGATTCTTCCGCTTCTTGTTAGGGTAGGATGTCTGAGATCCTTCTGTTTTCTGCTTTTTTTTCTGGCAGCAGGTAGAGCTGCTGAGAGTTACCTCAATGTGAGCATATACAGGTGCTTCAAGGAGAAAAGCATTCTATTTGAGATGTGGTGTTCCTGCATGCATTCATAACCAGTTATTCTCTTTTTCCCTTAAATCTTCCCCAATGAATATTCTGTCAGGTTGAAAGGAAAACAAAGCAGGAGCATGTCCTTCCTATCTGTGCGAAAGGAGCACCTATTAAAAAAAAAAAAAAAAAAAAAAAATTCCAGTAACTCATGCGTAGCTGATGGTGTTAAACACAAACACTTTGAATGCAATACACAGTCTAAATGTCCATAGTACATTGAAGACTTCAGCTTTCCGTATCCAAAGCTAGAAAGACAACAGTTCAGTATCTAACATATTAAGTGCTACAAACAGATGGAGATGAAATCTGACTTTCTGCATCTGCAAGTATGTTTTCCTGTACAAAATTTAGGTTTGTAACTGCAATATAGACTGTGATAAATTGACTTTTTGTAACTCTCAGGTGTTGGCTAAGGCTGCTCAGTTCCTGATCATGCTGCTCTTTTTCCTCCCTAAATGTAGACAATGAACAGTCATGCCGAGTTATGTGGTCTGATGACCAATAGCTGTTATGCTAATTTTATTGCAGTCCGTGTCCTTGTAGTCTTGTTCTAGCTTAAGCCACCATAAACCACTAATGAATATTGCAAGGACCTCTGTGTAAGGACAGCTGACATATCTCCTTCACGTCCTTAGGACTGCATTCCCTTCCAAGTTCATCTCTCTGACCTTCAGAAAGAAGCACTTTTAAAATTCAGTGAAGATCACCACTTGACATGGTTAACTCTTATCATGCCCGTAACTGCAGAATACCACTGTGAAAAGATGCAGTACAGCCAACATTTTACCAATTTCTGAAGCTCAGCCTAAGCTACGTCAATATTGCTTGAGTGGAATGCCTTTTTTGTGGAGGTTAAGTTTTGATTAGTGCTTTTATAGAACTGTAGGCATCTTTAAATTCAAAACACACTCTTTTTAGCTAACAGGCCGGATGAGTTTTACAGAAACAGCACTCTATTAGCATAGATTGAATTTCTGTGTTTATATACAGAAAGAAGTGCATGTTGTTAATAAAGAAATGAGCTGACCTAACAATGCTTCTTGTTTGTGCTGCTTTTAGGGTTGCTTCCTAATGTCATGAGTGTGCATTCATCCTCCTTTCCTTCTCCATTAGCATGAGCTGGGGACAGGTGGACTATGGTGTTTGTATCCCTCCTGCCTGCTTTCCTCAACATTAGCATCCATTTGTGCTACCAGTTTTCCTCTGTCAAAAGTATACCCACCCCTGCTTTCTCCTCTTGCTTTTCCATTATGCCAGGACCAGGAAATTCCAAGACCCACCATCACTTTTTCTGTTTCTTCCCCGAACTGTTATAAAAGCCCATTAACTGCATTCCCTCTCTTGATCCTTCCTTCTGTCCTTGAGGTCTTCCACACTAAAAATCTCTTGCTTCCTCTGAGCCCTGCTGTGGTATCACAAGCTCAGTGCTCCAGGGCTTTTTTTTTTTTTTTTTTCTTCCTTTCTCCTTGCTTCCTTCCTTCCCATCAAGTACCTGATGCAAGAATTATTTAAGCTTAAAGTCTCCGTCTCACTCAGTTCTGTACCTCCTTCCCAAGCCAACATCGGCAGTTTACTAGAGGGAAGGAGCCCTACAGTGTTTTGCGCTCAACAGCGGAATGGTGTTTTACACTTGCAGGGCTAGTGGTAAGAAAGGCTTTTCAGGTGTCCTCTTGCCAAAACAGCTTTTCTAGGGCACCGCCACCAGCTGAGGGTGCTGACTGTCAGCAGACCATATAACTATCCTTCACCTCCCAAATATGGTCCCCACGACCCCTGATTAAAAACATTTTTGATATTGTACATTCTGATCTTAAAATGAGAATTTAATCTAGTTTAATGTTGCAGTATCCAGTGTATCTATAGGTTGTTGAGTTTTCAATGATTTTAGTTCTGTGATTAATCCATAGGTTAAGCTGAAAGCATTCTCTCCATAATGCCCTCTTCCTATATGCAGAGCGTTCTACCGTACTATGTGGCAACAAAACTGTCCAAAATCCGCAAGCCAACCTTCGACAAGCCCAGCCCCGAAACGTACGTACGCGCCGCCATGGGCACGGTGGGTCTGCAGACCCAGACCAATGGCTGCCTGCCCCATGCACTCATGGTAAGTCACCTTGCCAGAGGTCAAGGCGCAGTATGTTCTGTGTAGGTACTCAACTGTGGAAGAAAAGTGTGAAATAGTTTTGAATATTAAAATAGTTATTTTTGTTCTTTAACTTCTAATCATAATTTTGTAATGTTTGTGCTGGTAATGTATTTGATCTGGTATAGTACTGGCTGTAATTGCTGAGATTTTTTTTCTTTCCCTTTCACTTCTTAGGCCTGGGTCTTCTCTCTTCTGCCTTTATCTGCTGCCATAAGTTTACTCATGAAAACAAACAAACAAATACGTGCTCGTTATTTGAAAAAAATGAAGGAAAAGTAAGTTGCAGACAACTTGATCTTGGAAGTCTGAGACACCTGCAAGTTCCATACCCACATTTCAGCACCAAGTAGATGTAATGTTTTAAATATTTTTGAATGTAGGTGTATTTTCTACTAAGGCAAAACATGGTTTTGTTTTGAGGATACAGACAGAATGGGATTCTTGATTTCCAATATGGTTTGCAAAATAGGCTTTATTTGTTTATAAATATACTGGGGAGAAGTGCTTCAGACTAAAACTGTGCACTGTGCTTTAAAAATTACTTACGTGGGCTTGATCAGACATTGCCTTTTGGAGGAACAGCTTGGTTATGTAGCATCCATGAAGTCCATGCGTTGTGTGCTTGGTGAAGGGAAGAGCAGCAGTAGTTCTGTCCCGTATTGATGGAAAGGTGGAAAGCAATGGGAAGAGAGTATATTTATTTAAAAAGGCAACCTGGTACTATTCACAGAATGTCGCTCTTCTGCAGTTCAGATTTAGGGCATCTCCAGTCACTCAGCGTTGCCAGTGCTGCACCCTGGCCGTGCAGTTTGGTCGGTGAACGCGGCCCGCCTTGGCGTGGGGAGAAGAGCTCTAGGACAGCCTCTGGGCTCTGTAGAGGCCACTCTGTCCATGAAACAAAAATGCCCGCGTTTCAGGCTAGTGCATTAATTAAGTTGCTTTAAATTGCTTTAACTTGGAAAGGTTTCACCAACTTGTGAAGTGAACCTGATGTTTTTGGAAGTCCTTTCATGGGGCTTTACCCACTGCACTGAAACAGGCTCTTGCACCAAAGTCCAACTGATCATTTAGGTGAACTTCAAGGGTCCAGTGTGACTTTTGGTTGTGAACTGAAGGGGAAAGGGCCAAAATACATGACTTTAATTCCTAATCTATAAATATATATGCATAAAATAAGATTACTAAAAATACTTGTATTCTTGGTTTTTGAATGTGGATTCTAACTTTGCAGTAAAATGTAATCTTTGATCGGTAATAACAGTTCAAAAAGTTCAGTGCCTGCTCTTTGTAGTAAATGGTGATGACCCAATGTAGATAAATGTTACAAGGTGTGTGCTACTGTTTGGTTGCTGTGCAAAAGTTTGTTGGTACTTTAAATGCAGAGCTTGAAATGAGTAACTTTCCGTGTTAGCAAAGGTGGTTAAACTTTCTGAAGTATATATCAGTTTGTCTTCTGGTGAGGCCTTTAGAAATGAGAATCCTGAATATATTTGGAACAGCTCTGGGGGAAAGGAAAAAAAAAGATATCTGAGTTACAACCAATAAACTTCTAGAAATGTTGAAGAGCTTCTTACACTAGTCAACTTGGTCTGAGTGCTGTCGGCTTCTGAATTGAGAAATTGAGAATTGTTCAGATGTGGTGTGATGTGAATATAACTGAGCTGCTTAAAATAACTCATTTGTTTCATAGCTCTCTTCCAACTGGAAGAACTGGAATTCTCCAGTAAGACAAATTATCCAACTCCAGGAATTAGGGATCAGAGCATATGAGAAGTCTGCACTGCGGTTTGTATTTACGTGCTCCTTTCAATAAAGATTTTGGTCTCTTAACGTTCATTTTTATGGAGGCAAAATGTACTAAAACTTTCAAACCAATTTAAATCGCAAATAACTAACTCTGTTCTGTGGTGACTGCTGCTCGTGTAAACACTGGAGGTGGTTTTCTATAGTTGGAAGAAGAATTTCAAGCTCTGATTTTTAAAGTTAAGTATGCTGTACGGGGACAAGATTTGAGGCTAACATTTCTGTACATTGAAAATACGTGAAAACCGATGCAATGGTGCTGATCAAATCTGAGGTGCGGATCCTATCCCTGGGTTTGCCAGATTTTTGGAACAGGGATGGAGAAGTCGGTGTTGTTAATTCTGTAAAAGCACATCCCTTGGCTTGCTGTGGAGGCGATATGGAAGCATTGGACTAACCCGTCTGCTCTTTGTCTTTATAAAACAGAAATTAATAAAATTGGATTTACTCTTAATACTAAATTTGTTGTTTTCCTCCTGGCGCTGGGAGGCCCGGGCCCCTCTGCCATCCCCCATCCCAGGCTGCCCGTGACCCGTTTTCCTGGCGCTGGGAGTGCTGCACTTCCCCCCCCGCGCAG
>JAYECN010425116.1:0-22654 GCA_035222435.1 Microcambeva ribeirae
AAAACTTTAAATGTATTTAAAGCACACCTTGCATTTATGGCATTACTCTGCTGCTATGGTGTAATAAAGAACATTTTCTTAGACTGTGTATCTCATGCTAAATGCCTTGGAGGGTCTTTTTTTTTTTTAATAATCAAGAGATTAGTAACAGAGTATTACTTCTCGAATGAAATTCATGTCAGTCTAAAGTAGGTGTCTAAAATAAGTCACATTAATCTTACTCTAAAAGTGACTGGTTTTGTTCATTGACTGAAAAGGGTAGTCCAGATGATTAGAACAGAACAGAAGATATGAAGCTACCACTGTTTCAGCTTTCACTTAGCATGGATGCTAACTTGAGCTGCTATAATATGATGACACCTGCAAAAAGTAAAGTAATTCTTATTGATCATCTGAAGATTTATAACTGCTTAATACTTGCAATAGCCTCATACAGACATAATGTCCATATGCTTAGAAAATATGAAGGTGGAAGAGAAAAAAAAAAAAAAAAGACACTTCTCAGAGCTGACTTTGCTTTCAAAGCAAGTGTACAGATAAAGAGGACAAAACAAACAAGCAAACAAACAAACAAAAAAGGAAATCTACAACTGTGCTATAATGTACAAGCTCCTTAGTTTAAAGCCAGACTGTCTGGACAGATACACTTTTGATGGGATAAAGGTCAACTAACTTTTTTATTTAATCCAAAATGAAACCGTGCATTCTTGTCTTGTTCCTGTATTTTAATGTGAATATAGCACAGATGGAAGCCCTCTTGAAAGATCAGTTCCATTGCCTGCAAGTACAAGTAAAAAGAACCATCTGCCCTAGTCTCTGTTTTCCTTCTGAAATTCTTTGGCAATTACTAGTATCATAGGTTCTTTGAGTGAGGCTTCAGACTAAGATTTGATATAAGAAATTTACCTTTGTTTTCCTCACTACAATTCTTTATGTCAAAGTAACTCACAGATGCTGTGGTGATGTTTTCATATTCCTGTAGTGTCTAACTTAGAGCCAAAATTGTTCTTAAGAAAAGTTATGGACCTACATTTCAAACTTATTAGAACTGAACTTCTTTGCCAACTCCATTAAGCCCTTTAAATCAGGTCCATAATTAAAGTCAAAGGCATGTCTACACATTCCTTCAGAGGCTGCCAGTTATTTCTCCCGGTGCGAGTCAGTAGTTACATTATAGATTGTGCTGTACAGAGTTACTGTATTAGGTGGTCATATATTTATTGACTTTATGTCTAAATGGAAGAAGTGAAGGCTATTACACTTATTAAAGTGTAGCAGAAGAAATGAAAGCAGTTTGACCAGTCTTTCACAGAACTTGTGTTATCTCTTCACCTTATACGGAATATATCCTTCGAACGTAAAGTGTTGTTCAGCTGAATGATGACATTTATTGTCAATCTTCACAAACTGCAGGCAAGAACTAAATGGAAAAGTTATATTATGCACTTCCATGTTCTGGATCTTTGGCTTTTATCCTCTACATTTTTGCTTTATATAGATTTAGCATAATAATTGTTTCAGATTGTTCAGAAATCAGAGAATACGATTTGCTCCTGTCTATTATACTACAAGGCTAATGAGATAAAAAGCAACCTGTTATGGAAAACATTCTGGTGATATCTGCACCAAGTGGCTGCACCAGCTTCCCCAAATCAAGTTCAAGAAGTAAAGTGATGGCTGATTTCCACATAGGCAAACAGATGGCAAGGGTAATTCTTTGTACATTATCCAGTCATTTAGCACTGCAGTAACTTTTAAGTTACTATGATTTTTATTGCCTGTCCTGAAACTACATAGATATTAATATAAATCATTTTCACTTTGTGGAACATTTGAAAAAGAGAAATAAGGTAACAAGCTGCATACTGCAATAGTATGAGAGGACAGTTCAGTTTTTCATCCTTTGGAGAGCAATGGAATGAGAAAAGGGAGTTAAACGGTTAATCTAGGATCAAAGCCAATATTAGATACAGATAAAAAGCAAAATTTGGAGTGTGTGTTTTACTTCTTGTGATTAGTTCTAGTTTTGTGTTATTTTTTATCAAATGCTGCGTATACATTAAAAACATCCATTTTTTGCTTAATTTTTCACATTTCCCTCAATTTTACTGATCACTGATGTTTTAAAACTTACTTTTCAATCCTTTTAATGAATATCTTAGATTAATAAATATTTTAAAATATTCTTCAGACATAGCAGCATTTTGAGTGGTCAGATATTGAATGAAAGTCTCAGCTTTTAATACTGTGGTTAAAGTCGTGCTTACTGATTCTGAAAGCTCAGTGAATGTATTATAGCTAGCAGTATAGGCAGTTAATGTATATTACAATGACAGCAGGAATTTCTCCATGATCAATATCACTGAGAATACTCTGCATGCATTCTTTTTCTCTAGGCTGGATATTAACCATTTTTCCCCTTTATTCTTACAGTGTATGTTGGTAGCACAGGAAGTAAGACATTAGAGCATGTCTTTCTCCATGTTTGGAGTAAAAGGAAGTTTGTTACCCATATTGTTTGTAATAGTATCATTAACATGTAATTTAAAAATTAGCTCTTTTGCAGTTCACGTGGGATAAAACCTCCATATGAGGTCACTTTTGAAATTGTATTCATTCAGAAAATTTCAGAAAATAAAAGAGAACATAAAGAAGTTTTATAGAATCAAATTAATACATGGTGAAAGACCTTTTCCCTAACTTTCTGTCCCATGCCACACCTCTTGAATTGCATCCTTGCTCAGAACGGACAGGCTGGAGACAGAGATGATTATTCTTGTAAAAATATTTCTTTATTGATTCTTTTACAAAGATTAAAGTATCACTAGGGGAGTATCACTGTGCTTCAGGTGCACATTAGCAAGCTCAACAATCTAACACTTCTGGCATTGAACCCAGTTCCAAGAAGCACCTGTTATGTACGCCTTAGGTATATTGCTAGATGTGGTATTTTCCATATGAATTAAGATCATCTCACCTAAACCCCTACTCTTCAGGAGCTTACAATTGCTTCTAAATTACAGTAGTTTAAATTCTTCTAACTTTCTATTACATTAGTGTATAGAAAAATATTTTATACTTTTTATTAATTTCAGCTACTAATTTATTAATGCATAATGAAAATGAATAAATTATCAGTAGAAATTAGTGAAAAGTGATATATTATCTACAGATCTTTAAAAATAGCTCTCAGAATTTAAATATTCTATAACTTCACTGGAATACTACAGAATAGTTAGCAGGTCTTACTGTTCCATTAAATAATGTTAATTTTTAAAAGAAATACCTCACATCAGCAAATATATTTCTGATGAAGAGCTTCTTAAGCCAATACTCAAGGAAGAGAATTTTTCTCTTTCTCTAGAATAATCACAGCCAAGAATTATATGTATTTAATATACAGTTATTCACAGGTAACTCACAGATAACTAAAAAGTTTTCCATTTCAACCAACAAATTCACCACTTTTTTTTACAAAATGAAGACTGCTTAATAAATCTGTTCATAGAAATTACTTTAATTACTTTATTCATGCTTCACCACAAAATATCATATTATTAGTAGAAGGACAGGACAGTTACCTGATGTAATATTCATACTGTGTGTTGTTCATCAAAGGTGTTGGGTAGACCAGAACAATTGATCAAGCAGCTTGTAAGAATTAAGATATAATTAAATCAAAATAGCTAAAATTCTCACCCCACTTTACAAGGTAAGATTGAGAGGACTAAATAGCTCTATATGACTGATCTGAAACTCTCAGAAAGGAAGAAATATAACCTCCATAAAGCCTGAGTCATGTACTGGGACAGTATATTTCTAGTATTTGGGGTCACTCTGCTGGTACAGTACATCTAGAGATTTTTTTTTTTCCTCTTGCTATGCTCAGTTTCTACTTGTCTTAAATAGTCTTAACATCTCAAACCTCGTAATATAAATATTTTTCAGAACCTAGTATCTTTTTGCCCAATCTGAGGCTTTATTTGATAGGATAAGATGCTTTACATTATAATATTTGAAAAAAAAAAGCATTTCCAAATAATGTTTCTTTCAGCAATCATATAATCATGTGAAAGTATCAAAATTGATAAATAATAATTAGCATTAGAACTAGGATTCCCATCCAAGAATCGTAACATATAGCAGGTCCTTCAGTTGAAATGGGATAAATATTTGTGTTGCAGACAGTGAAAACTTTATATAAAAAACAGGGAACTATATTTGCCCTTTCTCTCCTGATTTTTTTTCCTTTTTTTTTCTCAAGAAATTGTGAGATAAATAATAAAATAGGAAGTTTTTATTTTTCATGCTAAATGAGGTTAGCTGTTGGGGTGATGCTGTGTATGCCTTATTATGTGTAAATGAATTAACAAAGAGTGTCAGCAGTTTGGTTGTTGAAAGCTATCAAACCTATGCAAAAAGTACCACTCAAACCTTTTAATTTTCCCCCCACTGCCATGAAAAAAGCTCTGCAAGAAGGTAATTCTGAAATTTCTTCATCCAAACTTGGAGACACTTTCTGACCAAGAAAACAAAGGACGGCTAGAAGATTTAGTTCTGTGGTTTAATATTGGTTACCTAAACATCATAGTTGTTTTCTAAAAAAAGCGTTGCTTTGTTAAGTGGTCACAGCTGAGTCTCTCTTGTAACTGAGAGTTTCATATCAGCACTTCTAATTGGGAAGTAATATGATGATATAAATAAATCTTTCCATTCTCTAACCATCATGAAAGTACAAAAGCTTTCTGTTTGTTTGTTTGTTTTTAACATACATAAAACAACAACATCTCTTTACCACAGTCCCAGTCAAAGATATGATTAATAGTTTGGATGGAAGTAGTACTTCTGAAAGATGGACAGCTATTGAAGCTTTCATGCTTAGCTAAAACACGGTTATGATAAACACAAAGATAAAGTGTGTTACTACAAAAAGAACTATAACAAAGAATTTTGACCTGTGATACTATTTAAAATAGTTTATATGATATTTCTTAAATATTTTATAGGTCTAATAAGTGCAAATGAAGAATCTAATTAAATTCCTTGAGTAGCCAGTTCTACTGATTTATTTATAGTTGTTAATAAGAACATAGTTGCTGCTATACCAGGATATCTGCCAGATCCCAAAATGTTAAGTTTTATATATCCTATATTTCTTGTAGGATTGCAAACTGAGGTGTGTTATATCTTTATCTCTGATGTCAGTCTAAATTAGTTTATTGATTTGTATCTGAGTTCATTTTAGAACTCTATTTCTGTTTGTTCCCTGGAGTGTTAAATGTTTTCATCCAGAATATAGAAATTATTAATGTTGAAGGGCATTTTTGTTTTACTGTACCACTGTATATTTTGAATATCTTTCTTGTATCCTATATAAACTACAGCCCCTGATATGTAACAAAATATTAGTGTCATTAGATAGATAGATAGATAGATTAGTATCATGCAATGACTTTTAATTAAGCAATATTATGAACCAGTTATTGTTTTGAAGTTCTTATAGAATTACTTTATGTAATTTACATTTAATATTATATAGATTATAATATGAGGTATCTACTTGATTAATACTTCTTAAGCACATTATTTCTAATGATGGTCAAAGTTTTAATGAATTAATTTGACCATCATTATCAGTAATGTGCTGGAGACTCATTAATCTAAGTGATATCCTATCATATCTTCTGCAGAAATAATTCCTCTGAATGGGAATTTGGCAAATTAATTCTGGTTCCAATATGAGAAAGGAATTGATGCCCAACCCTGAATCAGAAAATGAATACAGTGTAGTATACATTTTTTTTAAGAGTTTATGAATATGGGAGGATATTTCTGGCAGATAATATAGTTATATTCCTTCAAGTGTACAAGTGTAAGAAAATGTATGAGGCTATGAATTTTAATGGGTAATAAATTATTCTTTCACTAAGACTGGAAAAAATCTGCAGATTACAAAAGATAATTGTGTCTCCAATTATGCAACTGTTTCCAAATCATAAATAATACTACATGTGTGATATTCAAATCAGAAAGTCATAACCTGATTTAGATGTGTCTCCTGAATTAATGGTCTAGTACAAGGTTCTGCTTCCATTCTTTCTAGCAGATTGAGGTGTTTCACCTATTAACTAGCTAATTGTGTGTTAGATTTTCGCAGGTTCACAACCGTCATGGGATTTCAGCTCAGAGCCTCCCAATGAAATAGATTTTGTGATAGACATAAAAAAAGATGTTCTTAATCAATACTTCTACGTTTTTCTGTATTGGCTTTTTTAGTGTTCTGTGGTGAGTTGTTCACTTTAAGAACAGTGTGCATTTCTCTAAAACATGGAGAATTTATCTTAGAAATTCATAGATTAGCCTCAGCTTCACAGACTCCTTCGACAAAAGTGTAGAATGGAACACATTTTCATAAAATACCTACAAAACATTACTAACAGAAGTGTGGCTTATATCTAAATACTGTACAGAATTAAGACTGATTCTGTTATTTGTTTGTGAAACAAAGTATATGGCTTACGACCGTTACAAAGCATACTATATGGCATGGTCCTGTTATTATTGATTTAATTTATATAAAATGATACCTTAATAATGGAGACCTCAGAGTACATACGGCTGGATGAAGAATAGAATAAGAGCGTGTCGTTGTATGGTTTTGAATCTTGGCAATCTACAACAGCCGTTGCGGAAGGCTGAGCAATTTCTAACCTCTTCTTCGTCGTTTTATCTGGAGTATGAAATAGGAAATTAAAGTTCACTATATTACAATCAATAAAACCTTCATGTTTCAATTTTTTTTAAGTGAAATAAACTCTGTTGACTCTGTCACAATCAGTGGCTGTTTTTTTTTTTTTTTTTTTTTAATATACTCATTCCCCTGTTTGGAGAATGGGCAGAAGCTCTAAAATTCAGGTTCAGAGAAGCTTGTTAGAAGGATATGGAAGAGTAGGCAGACAGCATGATCAAGATAAACGGAAGTATGGGGACAACGCACTTATCAGGTCTCAAGAGTTCTTTGTGTTTCTGTTTCATTTTCTAGTCCTGTCTTTTCTGTCTCTACCATCAGTGTCAGGGCCTAGAGGTGGGACTTAGTAAGTCGTCAGGTCCCCAAGTGCCCTGCTGGTTCCTGCTCATCCTGTAGACCTGCCCCACTCTGTCCAGCCCAGCTAGACTAATTCTGTAATGAATGAACCACTTAAAATTAAAGACTACTCAATAGTTGAACATGCAATCCCAGCATTTGATTTTCAGAAGCAGATTTTTCAAAAGAAACAATACATTAATTTAATACATCCTGATCTTAAGTTTGACCTTTTTTCTTTTTTGCTCGCAGAAAGGCCCATCCAAACATATTTTAAATCTTTTAACAATGCTATCCTGAATTGCACTGTCTGTTCTTTGACACTAATCTTCTCCCTAAAATATATACTATATTATTTTTTGCTCCCACCTTCCTCCTTTATTAATTTATGAATAGTGAGCAAAAATTTCCATAGAAGGTAGTTCACAGGACAGCAGTGCTCTGAATACTTTCTCCCTTATCAGAATCTAAATGAATATGCACTGCTAGTCAAACCAAACAAGCCTCTTATGCCCATATTTTTCAGCATGAAAACATAAAATTGAAGCAGGGATCCCAGTTTATGACCCTGCACTGTATCAACATAGTAAAGGAAGGACAGAAAGACAGTCAAAAGTTTACTCATATTTTTGACTGACGAGAAGCAAGTTGTTCCCAAAACTGTTTAGAATGTGCCTAACCTAATAATGTCCTTCTTCTCAGAAGAGGTAGAAAGCTGACTTTACTTATAGGCGTACTATTTTTTCTTAGATTGTTATTTTTCTTTTAATAATTATCACATCAGTCAGCAGCTTCCTTAGTGTGATGCTGTCCTCCTTTGAACAATCATGGGTTAGAGTTCTTTTCTTTCAGGCTGTTTCTTTATATGGTTCACACAAATACAGATTTCTGTTTGCACATATTTATTTATAGCACTTACTGACTAGCCAGCACACACGCTAATCTCTCTAACATTATGTTTACCGATCTGTTGATCTTTTTTTTTATGTTAGTGAAATAAGTGCTTCTACAAATGCTATAGCAATATAACCAAAACCCCAATCAAGACAAGTCAAGAATTCCCTATATAATATCCTATTTCACATTTGAGTGTAGTAATATAACACTTTTCTATATCTCATATATATTAAAAAAAAACTTTTTTAAAAAACTTTTTAGGCACCAGAAATTGAAGTAATAAATTTCCCATAATAAAAATTCTGGTTTGAAGTTCATTGAAACAAGAATGGTTACATGAAATTAAAGAACAGCAATAGAGAGGTAATGTTAATAAATATTAGTTAAACAAGGGGAGATAGTTTAAAGAATTAATTATTATCAAGAGCAATGATGTACCTCCATAGACTGCTACTTTTCAAGCACAGCATCACAGCTTTCAACTTGAGATGTACACTCAAATATCATGTAAGCACTATGTAAGCACACATAGTACTTCTATTTAACAGGTTTGGGGGAGAAATGCCTCAAAAAAAGTTTTGAATTATATATCAAAAATAATAAACCTTATCACAGGTTCTTACTGGTCTGTTTTGTGTTTGAGATGCTGAGACCACAGTTTCAGCACTTCATCTTTATATAAAATAGTCTTTTATTATAATACTTTTAATACAGCTACTTTATTTTTTAAGAAATTTTACTGTATGATCATGTATATTGTTCCACTGTTCTTCATTTCTATATGTTAACTCATGTTATATCAAATGGGTCAAGACTTTTGTTAGGTGAAATTGATTTATCAAATCTGAAGAACATTTTCATCGTCTAAAGTATATTGTATTCAACTGTATCAAACGTTTGAAAGTTCTTCCATTTTGTCTTGTTATAGAGCACATTATTGCTACTCAATATTTATTTTCTATCCGAAGATATGTAGGCAAAATAAATTTTTAAATAGCTAAAGATACAAATAATAATGCTAATAATTACTATTCTCATTTTAATTATGTATGCTATAATAGTAATGTAAAAATTGTATTATACATCTTTGCCTCTGCCTTACTCCAGTCTGTCTTTTGTAAAAAAAAAAAAAAAATACTTTCAAATCCTGTTCTCTGAAACGTATAGACACATATGCATACATACATACATACTTCAAACCTCTGTTCAAAACCACCTCATTTGAAAAAGGGTCTGACATTTTATTTTCTTGCTAATGCCACTTTTATCTCTGGCCTTTGTAATATTAACATGAAAGAATAAACCGAATGTGTCAATTAGAACATTTCATTGTCTCCTGGAAAAAAAAAAAAAAAAAAGCTTTAAAATACAGCAGTTGAAACAGTATTTTTACTGAAAGAAATTACTCTTTTTAAACTTTTGATAAAGATGAGAAATACTCAGGCTTTTCATTCTTAATTATATTCTTGCTTATATGCTTCATAATAAGAAATACAGATTTGAATATCAATTATATTAGAAACTTGCTATATCTCTAATTACACATTCATTCAAGTTGTATTCATTGCACATACTCCTTCTGCCTATTCCTTAAGTTTTAGTGGCAGTAATTCTATGATACTTATCCTCACTTTATGTGAAACAAAATGGGGTTGTCACTGTTTTAGGTGTCTGCAAAATGTTGTGGTTTGTATTTGTAGAGGAGTTTCAGGAATTCTACAAAAGTTTAGTTAGTTCAGCAGGGAGGAATTTTGAGGACTATAGGATGGAGGACTATAGGATCTTGTCTGTAACCCTGACAGGTTTAATGTTGATAGAACAATATCCTACCAAGCCTGTATGTGATCTAAGTAAGAAAGAGCAGAGGTTAAATCGAGTCAACATAATTACTACCTCCTGGGATAGGTATGAAGTTCAAGAAATCCCTTGAACTCTTGAATATCATTCAATTATTACCTTTGGCAACAAGAAGGGAAGGACCAAACAGGAAGCCTTTATCTCTGTAAAAAAAAGACCTACTTCACTTCAGGAGAGGAGGAGGGGAAAAAAGAAGTAAGGGAAAAAACAGAGGATAATTATCTAATTAAAATTTAGGCCAGATTAGTTGTAGGCCAGTTTTAATTTGGTATTTTGAAACATTCAAGTTCTTGATATTGCAATTAGAACAACATTCTTCTAATACCGGTACACATCCATAACTGTATATAGCAAAGTACATGATAGCAAAGTCCAATGTAATATATTATCTATAACCTATATTTCTCACTTTAGATTTTAATGCAACATTTTTGTAATGAAACTTTAGCTGAACTGAAACACAGATCTATACTTTAATGTTTTTGAAATAGTCTGGGACCCATCTGGCCATTACCTCCACCTGGAAGACAAAAATCTGAAATGCTAACTTGACTAGTTAGTCCTCACTTACAGTGAAGTGTAGACTGTTCCTCTAGGAACACTAGCATCTGTAACATCCACATCAGCTTTGTCAGTGAATTTTAGTAAATTCCTTGAGCAGAGTCTACACTATTTATAAAATTCATAAATTTATAAAAACTTGTGGACTTCACAAGTTCTACTTGACTAATATATTTTGCTCAAGAATACTGTCTTTTCCTCTTCCAGTCCTCCTGTCCTTCTTCCCCATAGAAGGAGAAACTATCACCACATCTTACTCTCCACCCTCACAATGAGCTTGATCGCCTTGTTTCCTTAGCCCTTTCCCTTTCCTTCTGATATCCTGTTGTAATCTTTCCTGTTATTATCTTGGTCTTCTTCGTCTTCGGTGTGTGTGTATGCATACAAATATATATTTATAACATAAATCCCCCAAATATTCACACGCACACATTCCTCAAGAACTTAGGAAACTAAATTCATGTGCATATTCTATATTCTGAATATCTTATAGCATAGAGACACTTATCCCTTAGAAAAGTATCTGTATTGAATTTCATCTTCTAGTAATTCTTCGAGGGTGAATGAAACTGTAATGAAACTGTACACAGCTTTGTTCAATCACAAGGATAATGTAATTTCTAGACTTATTCTTCCTTTAACTTTTAATTTAGAAAGCAAATGGTTTCTCATGATTGTAAAAAATGGCATTCATTTTTAAACTTATATGCCTCTATACGTACTTATTGCTAACACAAGTTTTATTTTTTCAATCTGCTTATCTGTGCAGAAATTTAGGTCAATCCACATTCCCCATAGTAAGGGAAAATACAAAAATATCACTTTCTGCAAAATCTATCAGATTAAACTAAGCCTTAGAGTCAATCTAGGGTGTATGGGCTTTTTTTTTTTTTTTTTTTAAAGAATACTTACTGTATGGTTTGCTTGCAGTTGCTTCTGTGCAGCACCCTGTTTTAGCCTTAAGAGATCTGAAAGCACCCTGTTTGCTGTGACCTGGCTGCTTGCCGGTTATCCTGCTGGAGTTCACAGGGAGGAGGACTTTCCCAGGTTCTGGAAGTTGGTGTACCCTGGGTGCTTGCTTCAGGGAAGAGGGACAAGCTGATGCACCTTACAGCTCTGGGTACCAGAGTTCCATCATAGCATCAAGAATCCATGTTAATACACCAAAGGCATGTGTTTTCTGTGAAAAATTGAGATAGCAACATCACAATTCTTTTAGGAGTACAACTTAATAAATATTAAAATATTTATTAAAATGTTTTTATTTTTTATGTTTTTATTTTAAAACATAAATTTTAAAATTTTAAAACATTTAAATGTTTTTTTATTTATTAAAATGTTTTTAATTTCGATTAAAAACAATTTCTGCTTTCATTGATTTCAAAGTTAGTTTTGCATACTAACTTTACATTTGTTAGTGAAAACGAAGTTGTTTGAAAAGAATGCAATTCATCTCAAAAGCTTATTGTCAAAGAAAATTAAATAATAAGCATTTCTAAAAGTTAGCAACTTTTTTTCATGTACAAACTTGTTAACAAAATGAGTAATCTTAACAAAAATGAGGATATGTATTTTATCTTCACATAAATGAAGAAAAGAGTAGTTAAAAAAAAAACTGTGAGAGGAGAAGGGTACCCGAACAATTCTACAATATATATATATATACACATACAAGTCATTTATTAAGAATGTGTGAGAAGGTATACAGATAAGGTTACAAATAATACTCTTCATATGTTAAAATAACAAATTTTCTACTTGGGTGGGAATAAATTAGCTGTTTTCAGATTAATTCTTATCAGTTGTTCATACACTGACACAAACGAACTTCCAGAGAAAAATTTTGTACATTGCAACTTTCAGTAGCTGGATAGCACTGTGATGGAAAAAGCTTATAAAAAAATTGGTAACAGGGAGCAAAGATGAGGAAGGGACATGAGCAGGGAGCTAATTAAGCCAGCTTGTGGCAGCCAAGAAAATAAAGACTAGTAAGCCACAGACAAAAGGAGAACTCCCAAAACAAGGGGCAGGTTGTAAACGGATGTAATGTTGGCTCTGGAACTTGAAAATAATCACTCTTTCAATTCATTCAACTAAAAAAGTACAAAGATAGCAAATTTAAACATCAACATGGTAAAACTCTTAAAAGGTCAGGAAAGTCAAAGTAGCTGGCATATCATCAAAACCCACAGAAATATCTTGACTGATTTATCTGCTAACATTTTCAAGCTTTTTATACAGTGTTGCTGAGTCCATTTCCTTATAAGAGGCTAAACAGCTGATGTTGTATAATCTGGCCAGATTGGAAACTTAGACTTTTGCAGTTCATCATTCCCTTTTCATAAATACATCCAAGCCCTACAAAGGAATGTTCTTTGTCATGAATACAGTAAAAGTATATGTCTTGTCTATACACTGCTTTCTCAGATCCATCAATCAATAAATGACCAAAATTAAATTTTCAGTCATAGCCTGAAGATATCGACTGCTTAGAATAACATATCTATTAACAGCTTCTAGGGTGTATTTGGTTCTTTGTTCTCTGAGGAGGTGGGAAATAAATATTCCAGTAGTTTGCCTCACCAAAGAATCAAACTCTTATCTTGTGCTTGTGAACAGGTGGCATTTGCAGCCTGACCTACATACGTATGGTAGATAGGAGGGTCCTGCTCCTCCTGCAGGTGCACCTTGCTCAGGAAAGAGCCTAAAATCTGAAATTGCAGCTGGTGAGGAAGAGCAGAGAACTGGGATTGACAGAAGGCTGGCGCACCTCCAAGTCTTAAAATTTTTTTAAAAAGATTCAGGCTGCTACACAGGAAGAGCTTTCTAAAGTATCTTTAATTGAGTTAGCTTAGGGGAAGGGAAGACATCGACTGAAGGAACAGCATGGAACTTTCTCTGCACTGATCTCCGTTCAGCTCTCAGTAAGATTGCACAGCCTGCAATGCAGGTTCTCTCCTGACAGCTTCAGATGGAACTACAACATCAAAAAAAAAAAAAAAAAAAAAAAAAAAAAAAAAAAAAAACACCTCTAAAAACTCATTTAGCAAACTAATACCAAGTACCAAGAAAAAGGGAAAAAGAATCCAAGCACTTTTATAAAGTAGAGGACTTGTTATAAACCGAGTGACTGACCTTGCTGACCTTTGTTCAGATATGTAACCCATGCTTAGCCGAACCTCACTTTCTCGTATTGTAAGGGCTAGAAATCTAGAAATCTCATTTATTTAGACACAACACAGAACAGATTTCCTAACAGTGCATCTGAGTAGCTTAAGCAAATAGACAAATGATGCACTAAAGAATAGATAAATGAATAATGAATAGATGAACTAAAGAATACATTTGCTGCTGCTCCTCATGGCCTTTTGCAAAAGGGCTTATTTGTTCTCTTCTGCTATTGCTTATCATTTACTCTTTTCCACTAGCTATCTGAAAAAGGACTGATTTATGGAGAATCGATAATTTGGATAAAATATTATCCTTATTGGTCACACTAAATTCCTCCAAAACAGGCATAAGCTTACAATCAGGGAACAGTGCCTCGTTTCTCTTTGTCATTTTGCCTTGACATATACGTATATTCATTTACATTTCTTCTGATATTCTCATATTGAGCACTGAAGAAGAATAGAAGATTAGACATACATTTTTGTCCTGATGAAAATTTATGAAAAATCATCATAATGTTGTTACCTTCCTTCTTTCACTATCCCCTATACTTCTAGGTAGCATAAGGAATCTGCTGGTCCCAGAAGCAGGAAGCCTATAGTTGAAGAACTTTCATGCTTGAGATTCTTCTTTTAATTCCCTTTTATCTCTTCTAATTTTCATCTTGTCTTTGTATGTCACAGTTTATGGCCTCATTCTAATGATTTTGCTCAGCCTATATTTTCATTTAAAAAAAGAAATAGGAATGGCTTTATATTGTCCCTTTTTATCTTGCACTAAACATCTTTTTTTATATACTGTCCTTTTACTATTTTTATTTAGAAACCTACCTTGTTATGGGTAGATATCATGTGAAGTGTATAGTTTTAGATTTATGAGAATTGGTATACAAATTCTTAGCTCTTATTGCTTCTGAGTCTTTAAAAAAAAAGGTAGGGGCAAGGGTGGATCAACACAGGAAGCTTAATATGTGTAATTACTACTATTTTCTTATCTGTTTAGAATTTAAGCTCTGTTTAGAACTGTTGGACCGTTTTACCTATAATACTGATATGTGTGCATACATACACAGTATACATGCACATTATTTATTAAGATGCATTTAAAACATACATACTCACAAACTTATATACATGTATATATATATATATATCTTCCTGTGGCAGTTTGCTCAGTGCATTCACAAAAAGCAATTAAGGTGTTTATAAATTTTACTAACATAGATTCTACTAATAAAATGAAAGTATTCGAGTGAAATTGTCACTCCATAAAGCTTCAGAAATGCATATGAGACTGTTTTCTATTGCAAGCCATTAAATGTAATACAAATGTTCTCTTAAACTTCTTAATTTATGTGCTTATAACTTTCACATTTCTATCACTTGGCTATTTCAAGTGATGTAATGAGTATTAACATACTTTCACAGAGCAAGAAATTTGTTTATACAGCCTTAGCTTTCTTGTACATGAAATATTATAGTACTAGAGAGCCAAGTGATGGGGTTGTCAATTAAGAAAAAAAACAGCCTTAGTTTGCAATACTTTTAAAAGTACAGGCATAATACAGCAGGACTACCTTATTCATTGTAAAATTTTAATCTGCTTATGATCAGATGATCTTGGTTGTGTCTTCAGCTGCACAGGCACAGCTCTCATTCTGCAGAAGTGTATAAATTACACATAGATTTTTGTAAATAGTGACAATGATAACCACTTTTATGGTGTTTTTAATCAGCTACTGCTACTGCTGATCAGGAACTTTCTGACCTATCTTAAATGTGCTAACTATTCTGATACAGTCATCTGTCTTTCCTAAAGTAGTTCATAAAGTAGGGTTTAAAATTGCCTATGTTAGCTATCAGTTTGTATGAAATCTGGCCTCCGCTCTTTAATTTTACTCAGCTACTTGAATTTAATTTTAATTGATTGGCACTTCCCACACCTGCCTTCACAATCTAAACTAATTTCCAGTTGATTTTTATGGGACTCTTTTATCCCATCAAGAGCTATGTTGAATAGACTCTTGCTTTGTATCTTTTCCAAGTAAAAGATAAGACTCCACGTGTTAGCAGTTTCCTGACCATTTTTTAGAACTCAGGATCTTAAAATCCTGAAGAATGCTATTTTTTCTTTCTCCGTGGACCAAAGAAAAAAATGTTACAGGAATGATTTTTTTCTTTTCTTCCTATTGTGGTAACAATAATTTCTGTTCTAAAAAAATGGGGAAAATGGTGTTAAAATCTGAAACTGTCTGAAACCACACTGATGTACCTGAATAATTTCATGAGTGTTAATGGAATTAGATCCAAATTATATTAACACCAAGAATTTGGTATATGGCTTATCTATTATTTGTATTATTACGTTGACTTGTTTCTAAGTTTGTTAAGTGACTATAAGTTATTAGCATCAGACTTTTACTGAGAGGTCATATCTTGAGTTGTTCTATATTTCAAATTATACAGAAATAAAATGAATTCTTGTACTACTAAGCATGTTATTCACTAAAGTAACATAATTAGCCAATGTCAAAACCTTTAGAGAGATCAAATAAGTGAAAACTGAGATCATAACAACAACAACAAAAAAAAAACAGAAAGACAAAAAAAAAAGTTAAGGAACAAAATCTGAGCCAAACAACTCACAGCTATAACTGTTCAAGGTAATGATGCTTGATAAAAATTTAATTGCTCTTTTCCATTATATATATATATATATATTATATATTTATACATTTTATATATATTTATATATATATAAAATCTTTAACCAATAGCCCTTGTTATCTTTACTCAAACACCACAAAGAGGGAAAACAAATCCAACTTAACAGACTTCTTTCTCTGATAATTTAATCAAAAATACTACATTAATGCCTATATCATGAGTATTCTGTGGAGGACACCTATCATAGTGTGAACTTGAGATTTAAGATGTAGCCATCCAGGTAGAAACAGACTTTGGATTGCACTTAAGTTCAAAGAAAGAATTGTGAGCTCTGTGCAGAAGTTAGAGTATCAAGACAAAAAAATGAGAGATACTATTTCAATCATGCATTCCATACGCTATGAACTATAGCATCATGAAAAGCAACACCGGTCTTCAGGATGAAAATAACTCTGAATACCTTTAAGATATAAACATACTTTCACAGTTTTGTTTTGTTTCGTTTTTTTGAAGGGAATACACTCATGAGAATCATCAGAGTCAAACTTATCAAAGATAGCATGTGAACCCTTGATTTGTAATGTTACTTTTCACTACATACCTTGCAATGCACTGCAATTTTTCCCTCATATTTTTTTTTGGTTCTTGTTGCAAAAAGACATAATCTCTTTATATAGACAATATATTAATATATACCTTTTGTTTATATAGAAAAGTGAATGCAAAATAATTCAGAAAGCATCACAGAGGCACTCTATGTCACTTTTTCAATAAAAAGACAGCTAGCAGAAGTTATCTTCAAAGGCATACTACATAGCAATTTGTTTTTTTTCTTGCAAGAAAAGAATAGAGCTATTGGCAGTGCAAGATCGCTGCATTGTAGTTAAATTAAACTACTATTTCCTTTTCTTGATGTAAGATCTTGTGGATAGAATGAATTCAAGGATGTGTCTTGAATTGTGTAAGGTTTTGACCAAGTCATATGAAATATTTCCATAAAATATGGAAATATGATGGATCAAAGTATAAATACAAATCTAAAGCTGAAGTTACACATCAGTTATCAACAGTTTACTGGAAGACCTAAAAATATTTCAAGTTGAATCTGAGAAGAGGCTTCCTAGAGAGTTGCTCTTTTACTTTTACAATGAAAAGATTTAAAAAAAAAAATTTCTGGAGATGATACATGGCTGAAAAAAAAGAAAGTCATTAGACCATTAGATGACAATGATACGGGTTCACATTATTTTTTTTTTTAGAAATAGTGTGCAAATCAGTCAAATAAAATTCAGTAAAAACAAATGGGAAATACTGTACTTGGGAGGACATATCTAAACAAAATGGAGACTTCTGAAACAGCAATGCTACAGTAAAGGTTTGGAAAAATAGACAGAAAAAAGCTGTCACACTTCACAGTACTAAGGTCATAGCTGGAGCACACCGTTCTAATACTGTTTAGAATAGAGCTTTGGTTTCAAACATACACTTTTTTTTTTTTTTTTTTTTTTTTTTTTTTTTTCTGTAGAGATGGATAGAATCATCTTAGAATCGAAAGTAATACTACAACGGCCAGGTTTTGACATAATATTAAAAGATAAAATAAAAAAAAAAAAGAAAGAAAGAAAACCCTTTCTCCTCGCATGACTATGAAAAGCTGCTTAACGCAGGTAACAGAGAAGAGTTAGAGAGTATTTCTGTAATTGAGAAATAAGAGGATGTCTGG
The DNA here is from genome assembly GCA_035222435.1 of Microcambeva ribeirae. Classification (NCBI taxonomy): domain Eukaryota; kingdom Metazoa; phylum Chordata; class Actinopteri; order Siluriformes; family Trichomycteridae; genus Microcambeva; species Microcambeva ribeirae. The sequence continues at coordinate 17,960 of JAYECN010425116.1, forward strand.
ATTTCAGATCCTCATAGTTCTTCAGGAGGTAAGAGTTGATAAATTTTCTGCTAATGGGGGAAAAGATTATTATTTCTCCCAATGTTGCTCTTAGTGTCCATCACAAAGAAGAAATGTGAGAGAGCTGTGTATTATAGCATAGGGAAGAAAGAAAAAAAAAAAAAAAAAAAGGAAAGAAATAAGCTACTTATATCCAAATCAGTCTTCTATTGATAAGAAAAAACACATTTTTCCCAGAACAACAGGTTGCAAATCAGCTGCTAAGAATAATCACAGTACAGGCTGAGAAGATGAGGGAGTGAACCAGTATGAAAAGGCTGTTCTCACTGATTTTAAACAAACTCAGGCCTTTTATGCACTGAAACTTTACACATGCTTACCTAGCCCATGGGGCCAGTAATACCTTTGCAAATCCTAACATACAGTATCAGATTTGATAGTACAAACTTAGAAAAGGTACTATTATAAGTAATGGATACTTATCTACTACTTATAAATGTAAAAACAAACAAACCACAACAACAACAAAAAAAAGCAATAGTTTTCTTCTGCATTCTTTACTTGATTATAATTATTATAGAAGGGAGAAAAAAAAAGTACTAATATATTTTTTAAAAAGTGCTAATATATATACTAATGTTTATATGTGCCCACAATATTCAGTATTTTTATGTATGTAGTACATACAGTTAGCTCTTGAAGTATTCAGTAAAACTAGGATGAGCTATTGACAGACTTCATGTTCTTGCAGAAGATAAACACAAGCAAAATCAGTGTATGAGCTTGATGTTGATCCACAGACACAAAGCAATTTCACAGCTAACTTTGTCCGTTCTGAGAAATCCTCATTAGATAGGGTATCATTCTTTAATTCCACTAAGCAATTGCCTGATTTATTTGGTTTGAGAAATTACATGATTCCAAAAGAGTCAAGCTAGTGCTATCACTAGTCTGGAAGAGCTTGAGAGCTTCCTTACCCTAGCCAATTTTTTTGGTGCTGCTCTGGTAGTACAAGAGGAGAGCTATTTGCCATTTTCAAGCCTCACCTGAATATAGAAAATTACTCACCAGATGCACAGCTGCCACCTCCACCTCCCTCTCAGGGAGACTATGAAGAACAAAATATAATGGGGAATGTGATAACTTAAGCTCAGCCTCACTTCAACTGCCCTTGGAGAAGTCAGCCGGCTGATAGATTAATGCATGACCTAGACCCCTCAACTGTGCTACAGCAGTTAGTTAAGTGCCTGTAAAAGGAGGGATGGAGATAAGAGAGTGTAGCTAGGAGTAATAATTGCAAATGGTTTAACTCTACTTTTGAAGAGCAGAATGGTATCAGCTATTTGCTTGATGGGCTTTCGCATGAACAGATGATTGACAATATCTTATTTGAAAACTTTTTTTTTTGTATCTACGTTCACATTCTCATTCTCTATTTTTGAATATTGATCTAGAAGGCCAAAATTCAAGCACACTTCTAAAGTTTATGAAAGCTAGAAACTTGCATCTTGGTAGCCAAAGTGGTTTAAGGCACCCTGTGATGTTCAGAAGTTCCCTAAGTTATTAGAAGACATGTGGATGATCGTTGCCACGGCATGACTGAAGGAGGAAATAGCCTGCCGCTCTTGCATAGTGATGGATTTGGATTGCATATAGGGTACAATTCTGCATTTCGCAATAATTAAAGCCTGTACAAAAAATATATTTTTCTGAAGTCTCCTTCATTTACCATGATATAAAAGCCTGAGAAGCTGGCAGTAGATGCTTTTATATTACTAAACTGAAAAATTTATTGTAATATATCAATCCAGTTATTATTCTCATGTGTTTTATGCCAGACAATGCTCATTTTACAGGAGCTTGGCATTGTTTCTACCAGGATAAGTGAGACTAGAATCAGCCCTGATATTTGCAAAGTGTAATTAGGAAATCATCAGCTTAGAAAACAACCAAAATCTCTGAAAATGTGAAAAACAGTAATATTAAAATGCCAAATAAACCTAGTGTCATTCTATGTTCCCTTGTGTCAAGCATACAGAATTATGCAACATGTTCTCTCACTATCTTTCAAATACATTAATTAATAAATAAATACAAAGAGGAAACTGTTTGCAAGGGCTTTATTTTCCCAAAAATATCATGCATTCTTTTCTATATGCAGTTAGAAGTACCAGTCTTGTTTATTACAATTCGTTGCCTTTTACTGTATATCATACATAATTCTGGGTTATTAAATTCCTGAAGCATGCAATACAACAAACTTAATAGATTTTATGCAAATCATTATATAACAAAATAAGAGCAGATGGTCCTCATCACATCAGAATCTTTCCATAACAGTTTCATATTTTGTTTAAATTAAACAAAACATAAAGGTACCTCTGTGGCACCTAACTTATTTTAATTTATTCTACCACACTGTTTTTCTTGCCATTTTCCTATTCCCTTGCACAGCATTAAAATAAAATATTTGCATTAATGTACCTTAGATATTTAGTGGTTTACTATTTTTTGAATTGTGCTATGAACCTGTATAGATGTTTGTTTATTCCTTTTTTTCCATCAGAGGAAAATCTATTGCCACTGATAGAGTACATAATTCATCTCACAGAAATTGCCTCGAGGAGAGAAAGGAAGCTTTACATTGGGAATCTTAAGCTAGAATCTTTTAAGCTCTACTGCTATACATCTCCATAACATGCTTCCCTTAAAACTCACTCATTTTACTTTTTCCCTGCCACTAGCAGTGTCCAAAGATAAATGACAGAACAAATCAAGCTAAAAGAAGCTATGAAAACAAAAGCTAGGAGTTAGGAAAAATAGAGACATTGTGACTTTAATCTACATTCACAAATTTTAACAACATATGAACTCTCTTTTTATCATGTAAAACAAATAATTTGCCAACATTTGTACTTATGGAAACAAATGTATCAACCATATATGATACATATGTATGTCTTTGAAATTGTGCAATATTTCTTGTAAGAATAAAGCAGAAAACAATCTTTCAAAAGCCATTACAAAAACATGATTTTTTGTCCTGTTTTGAACAAAGATACACAACATCTGAAGTTAATCTTTGTTAAATCTATTGACTTATATAGTCACATACTGCAACCTTCTTCAGGAAAAAAGAAAATCTTCCTTTCACTGCATTTCTCAGTTCAAGAAGCTTCTATTTTTGCAAGCTTACTTACTCTACCTCTTCTATGTTTCTGAAAAGGAAGGATGTTATTCAGTGAAATAAAATACCAGGCAGTACATTCCCCAGTGGAAGTGGTTCTACAAAAGTTGTAACATAGTTGAATTTCACTGACTTGTGCTACTGGCTTGGAGCTTATGGGCAAATAGTTCAAACCAGAAGCTGAGCTTGGGAGGAAACCCCCTTAGGCTTTGCTATTTGCAGTTTTTCTCATGGTATGAAATGTGTTGAGTACTTACAAAAGGAAAGGTGGCTTTTTTTGTCCTTGCTTCCCCTAGAGCCCATCCTTCCTTCACTCCCTCTCTCCTCCCTTCTCTTTTTTTCTTTCATTTTCACCTTAATTCTTTCTTTTCCCCCTCCCCTTCTTCCTCTTTCTTTATTTCTCTCTCTCTCTCTCTCTCTTTTTTATCCAGCAAAATCATTAGTAAAGGATAATACTATTTTAAAAAAATATGATCATATAATTGGGCAGAAGAGAAAGTCAGCTTTGATTCCAGCCTGAGGGTAGCCCTGTTAATGGTCTTACCACCCGAGACAAGTGTCTAATTTTCTCTCGGTGGTAGCATAACTTTGATGCAACTACTTGTCTGATTTTTCATATTTTATTAGAATTTTGACCAAAATTATATCATGTGTTCCACAATAATGCTTGTCTGATTTTTCATATTTTATTAGAATTTTGACCAAAATTATATCATGTGTTCCACAATAATGCTTGTATTTTTTCCCCACTGCAGCATAATTCAAGGATATTTTTCCACAAGCATCTCAGCATCTCAGGTTTTCTAAATCCTGCTGGAAAGAGGTGAAAGCCATCATTCACAGAATTAATCAGCATCAGCCACAGAATTTTAATTCCCTTGTTTTCAAGGAAAATAATTATTCTCTGCTTTGCCTAATACAGGGGAATAATTACGAACATGTTCGGGGAAATCACTAATCCCAAGAACTAACGGTGCTGTAAATTCCCATAAGACCGCACTCTTGTTTGCTCTGCCTCAGTCTCAGTGGAGACACTGCAGCCCCTTTCCAAGGGTACATTTATGTTTAATAGCGACTTAAATTACTGGGTCAACACGGAACTAACAGCATTGGTAGTAACAGAGCTGCAGGGTCTGAAAGGGAGAGAAACATATTACCAAATGTTTTTCCTCTCTAACAGCAGGAAAACTCTACCTCTCAAAGCAGAAGGAAAAGAATGAAACATGTGAGATACCAACATTCCTTATGACTTTTCTGCTCCAAAATTCCAGAAAGCTCTCAAGTCTGCCTCCAGCAGATTTCTTTCTCTCAGTCTGCAAAAATAATATTTTCTACCCTTCCATTATTAGCAGTAAATTTTCTAGCTCCTCCTTAAAAACTGTCACTTCACTGAATAGTATCACATAGTAAAGTAAATCAAAATGTCTGAAGTATAGAATCATAGAATCATAGAATGCTTAGGGTTGGAAGGGACCTCTAGAGATCATCTAGTCCAACCCCCCTGCACA
>JAYECN010425225.1:7218-22652 GCA_035222435.1 Microcambeva ribeirae
CCCCCAAAAAAAAAAAAAAAAAAAAAGTCAAATCTTGGTGCTTGGGTGACATTCTTTGCTTTGAGATTTCATTGTAAGTTAAACAAAACAAAAATAAAAAAATGCTGCATCTTGCTAACTTAAATTTGGGGTTGGTAGTGTAGCAGACCCTTCCCTTTACTGAAGGAGGGCTGGGTCTTCAGGGAATCTTCTCATTCTGTTCTGGTCTGAATGAAATCAGTTGCTTGGGAGGAGAAACTTAAAAATGCACTTCCCCGTGTTCCTGTTACAGAACCTTCAACCCAGCTGACTATGCTGAGCCAGCCAGCACGGATGAGAACTACGGGAATAGCAACAACACCACGTGGAACAACACTGGCAGCTTTGAGCCGGACGATGGCACAAGTAAGGGATCTTCCTGCTCTTGTTTATTCTTTCAAAATGTTGCCTTGATCCTTGGGGTGGTGGGAACATTCTTCCTTTCCTGCTGGTCTTGCTCAACCTGCTTGGAGATGAAACCTACAGAAAGCCGGCAGAAAAGAAGCCTGGTCATTGTTCCCCTGTTTGTACCAGAAACCTCATGGTCACGGGGCTGTCAAGGAACGTTAATCTGCTCTTGCACATTTTCTTGCACTGGAAAAAAGGTATATGGTGGAATTGTTTCGTTGTCCAAGTACACACACAGTTCTACAAGCGAACTTGAGATTTCTGTGGTGCAGTAATTGGACAGTGTGACATGGGAGAATCTCAAAGCAGAAGATTTCCAGCTGTGTGTTTTGAAGTGTTTGGGTGGGGTTTTTTCTTTTTTTCTTTCTCCCTGGAGTAATCTTGCATCACCATTGCCACTGGCCTGTTCTCTTGAGCATTGAAGTAAATACCAAGTTTTGGTTTTAAGAAGCATTCCCAACCGTACACTAATGTTGCAATAAGCCATTTCCCCATTTCTTGCATACGATGACAAACTTTGATTGGTTTGGAAGAGGAGAGAAATTAAGTATTGTGCTTGTTTGTCCTCAGCCTGTAAATCTGTGAGGAGACAATAACCTAGCAGAAGAGTTTTTACCTCTAGCTTGCAAATACTTTAAAGCAATAATCCCTTTTACTGTGCACTGGCAGTATAGGCTTTATTCTTCAGAAAGTGGAGAGCTTATTGATGACTTTGAAAAATGCAGACTTTTAAATATGGGGTGATGAGTGTCAATGTGTTAGTTAAGGGCAGCGGGGCTGTTAGTGAAGGAAAAGGGGACGGGAATGCACAAGCTCTGTGTGCTGGGAGTTTATTCCATATGGGCTCACGGACGCGTCCGAGTTCTGCAGAAGCATAAAGCAGCGTAAGTACCGGCTGGGGCAAAAAAAAGGCTTTTCTTTTCTGATGGAACTACCTGAATTAGCTCTAGTGCTGCAGTGCACCCATGGTTTATCCCGTTCAGTGCCGTGCATGGTTGTTTCCGTTTTTAGTAGCCTCAAGCATCTCTTTAACAGTATCCACAGGTACAATGTGACTGATGGACATGGGGGCAATGAAACTCGCTTTCACTTCAGTCAAAATTTCACTGCTTGTCTGTCTCTTCTGTTTTTTTTGTTTCAGGACTTGATTTCATTGGGGGTGAGGGGTCAAATTATCCCCGAAAATTTGACACTGCTCCTGGTACGATATATCCAGGTGCACTAACTGCCCCGGATACCTTTACTTTATAGCTTTTTTTAAAAAAAAAAAAAAAAAAAGAAAAAAAGAAAAAAAAAAAAAAGAAATGAAATATCTGTGGATATGTCGCTCCTCTCTCTCTTGTTTGTTTTAACCGATATTTGATGTTTGCTCTGACTGTGCTTCTACTAATGCTGACACCTTGAATGTATCTCGGGAGATTGTGGAAATTTTGACTTCAGCCACTGCTTATCAGCACCTCTTGCTCCCATTGTGCTTTGGCCACACTTGGGATTTTGATTTTTTCCTCACTTTTGAGGATGCCGGGCTGTTTTTTGGGGGGGGTCTGTCCATGTGCAAGGAGCGCAGGAAGCATAGGGAGAGCCCTGTTAATGGCTCTTCTTCATCTGCAGGATTTCCTTCTGCTTTCCTCGCTGCTTTGCTTTCTTATTTCCACAAACCTACTTAAATGTGCCAAGCTAAACCGGAGCCGGGTGCCCCCCGTTCCTCGGAGCACAAAATCTGCTGCAGGAAACATGCGGCTTCCCGCTCCCCTCTGCCCAAAGCACTTCCAGCTCGCGCTTCCTCCCTCTGCGTAGGGACAGAGCTGGTCGCATCTTCCTGCTCCGTGAGAGCCTGGAAGGGAGCCTTCCTGTTGCTGCTGGGCGGCACGGGCGAATGTAAGAAATGGTAAAACCAGCTTTTTAAGCCCCAGATGCTCATTGAAAACAGCACGTTCTTCTGGGAAGTTCGGCTCTGTTTTTCCACCCCAAATTCCAGACGCTCTAATCGTGTCTCTTCCATGAGAGTCCAAAATGTTCTCATTGCCCACAGGCCTTTTTTATGTAGTGAAAGGCTTTCAGCTCATAAAGGAGCCAATTTGTCCTCTCCTTGCAAACGGCTACAGAATTAACCCCATCAGCTGTATCAGCTTTTGGCGCTTTTTTTTTTTTTTTTTTTTTTGGCTTTTTATGGGCTGAAATGAAAAATAGTGGGCTGTTTTTGTGCTGGAAAATCTTCAGATGTAAAATTCCTGCTCTCTTCCCACCCCAGATCTGAAGTTGTCTGGTGCAACTTGTAGTCAACTTGGAAAATTCAAAGTACAGAGGTTAAACTGGGGTGCAAGCGAGTGACTGAACTTGTCAAAGAAGACATGGTCAGACAAAAGGCTTTTTTAAAGTAAATTTTGTTATCTTACAAGTTGCACTATGATAGGATGTGGCTGAAAATCTTGTGCATTTCTTCTTGATATTTTAAGCTTTGTGCATGTCTGAAACTGGGCCCAGAAATTCCCGGATCAGTTGGTCCTATAAATTTCCTTCTCAGATCCTGCTTCACGTAGGAATTCCTGGTTGCAGTGAGGTTGCGCTGGGGCTGCTGCTTCTACTTGTCTGGTTGGCAAATGAAACTCCACTCAGCTGCTTGCAAAGCTCCCCAGTGCTTCCCTGACCCTTTTGCTTTCTTCTTTTTTTTTTTTTTTCTTTTAATTTTTGACACGCAAATAATTTCTCTTGCTCGTGTTATCTTTCCAGGTGCATGGCGGGCAGCGACAGAAGAATGGGGAACGGAGGACTGGAATGAAGATGTAAGTACTGTCTAAACGCCACCTCCGTCTGCCCGCACGGTGATGTCCTGCTCATGCACACACGGCTAGGAGAGGGGTTTCTGTCACTATTAGTTTTTCCTGCAGGGCAGGGTGCTCTGAGGTTCCTCCAAGCTAGACGGGTTTCAGTTGTTGCTGGTTTGTTTTTACTGCTGCAGTGCAGTTGCTTGGCAGCTCCTGAGTTTGGAATCAGGTGTGTTCTTGGTTAAATCACAGGCAGTTGTTAAATCTCCCCTTGGTTCCTTTTGAGACGCGTTGTTTTCCCCTCTGCAGTTGAACTAGATCTGTTTGTTTCCGGTCAAATCACCTCGGTGATAAGGGGCTCGTTGAAAGCTCAAATATCAGTCCAAAGCTATCGACTTCTCCAGCAATGTTTTCACCTGCTCATGCAGGGTTTTGCAGATCAGGGCTGCCTACCTTGAATTTGGAGCATCTCATCTGGTATATCTGGAAGGCTCCAGCAGCCCTGGTGGATTTGTGAACTGCTAGAAATTAGTGGAAGGGGTGTGTGGGGTTTTTTTTTGTTTGTTTTTTGTTTTTTTTTTTTTAAACTGGCAGATGATTTGTGCACTTGGCAGAGAAGAAACAAATGAAATAAAAGCTGGTTCTTGTGGGAGTAGTTAAACCTGAGCTCTGTCTCTTGAATCCTTCTGGGCTGTTTGTCTCCAGCACCTGTGTGCTACGGTTGATGTCCTAACGCACTGCTCTTACTTTTGGATTCTTTTCCCCTCTTTTGCAGCTTTCTGAGACGAAGATCTTCACTGCCTCCAATGTGTCTTCAGTGCCTCTGCCTGCAGAGAATGTGACAATCACAGCTGGACAAAGGTGACAGCCTGGGGCAATGTTGTTTGCCTGGCAAAAGTGACACAAAAGTCACCTTCCCCCACTAAGCCTTGGCATTTAGATAAAATGCAGGAGCTGTGAGTAAACCAATATGGATTTAAATACTGGATCTATATTTTATTCTAGCCTTTGCCACTGATTCTTCAAATTTTTTTATGAAGCAAGTTTGGAGCAGTTTTCCACATTAAAATACACTTTCTGTGAACGTAAACATGCTACCCTGTAGGATCTTGCTGGGTCCTTGCTCTTCTGAGGTTGCTAGTGACAGTGTCCCCCAGATTCCTGAGGGTCCCTAAGGCGGAAGGTATAAATTGGGAGGCTGGAGATAGAGCAGTGCTGTGGTGAAAGCGAGGAACGTGCCCGTGCCTACGTTAACCTCCGCGTATTCCCCCTCTTTCCCAGGATTGATCTTGCAGTGCTGCTGGGAAAGACGCCCTCTTCCATGGAGAGTGAGTCAACAAACCTGGAGTCTTCCCAGGCTCCTTCCCTGGCCCAGCCGCTGGTGTTCAGCAATTCCAAGCAGAGTGCTCTATCCCAGCCAGCCTCCGGGAACACCTTCTCTCACCACAGCATGGTAAGGAAAGCACCGCTCGCTGCCAGTGCGACGGCTTTTGAAGTGTGGGTTCCTGTTATGCCCTTGCTCACCGTTTGGACAACATCAGAAATGTGGTTCTGCCACCTGCTCTGCTGCTTGTGGCATAGTCCTCTGCTTGAATGTTTCGTGAGTCTGGGGCTCATTATTTAATTAGAGGTAATTGGTGTAATTCCTCCCCTGTTGTTCTTGTGGGACTTGTAACATGTACTACTTACCTGCGTGGAGGAGAGCACAAGCTTTTGCAGTCCAGAGGCTTGAAAAGCCTGTAGTTTGTGAGAAATTGAACTAGTGTGGAGTTTGGTATGGGCTAAAATGCTAACAGCTCTGTACTGAAGGATGGAGAAAGGAGGTATTGAATCTGCGACACAGATGTACACAGAACTGGACAGGTGCTTCTTTCTACAACTTCAGCAAAAGAAATGTGTGCTTAATGGTAACATAGTTCAGGAAGGGTTTTCAAAACCATCTTAATTGCTGAAGTCACGTTCAGCTGCTGGGATGTAGGCAAGTCTTTTTAAAGATCCTTTGTGTTAACTTTCTTGACGAACTTCTCATCCAGTGTGAACGTTAGAGTGCATTTCCAAGTGCAGAAGTAAGCTCCAAGCCAAGGGAGCCGCTGACTTTGTTCTTTTGTTGCTGAAATCGCAGGTGAGCATGTTGGGGAAGGGCTTTGGAGACGTCGGGGAGGCCAAAGGCAGCAGTACCACAGGGTCGCAGTTCCTGGAGCAGTTCAAGACGGCGCAGGCTCTGGCTCAGCTGGCTGCTCAGCACAGCCAGCCTGCTGGGAGCGCCCCTGCCTCCTCCTGGGACATGGGATCTTCGGCGCAGCCCTCGGCTCTTGTGCAGTACGGTGAGAAGTGCTGTGGTTCCCAACAGAGGGAGAACTGAGCTCCAAAAGTGAGGAGGAGGATAAAGAACTTCTGCTGTCCAAGGCCTGTGGAGATGGTAGAAGGAGCTAACAGGAGAAGGGGTTAAAAGGCTTATGGGGGCAGCTGCAGCACAAGGTTGGGAGTGGGATGCTGGGGTTTGCTACTCTGCAGAAGCATCAGTTCACTTTGGCAGGACACTGAACTGTTCAGTGCCACATGCAGGTGGGGAATTCTGTTTCCCAAGGTCTGATTTTAACAGGCGCCAGGGGCAGGTGTGGTGTGAATCGTTTTTCTTGATACCTGGAAATTTTAGCACTCGCTTAAACTTTAAGGGGAGGGAAAGATTCTGATGACTCTCTCCTCTGGTAGATCTCAAGAACCCAACAGACTCTTCTGTGCACAGTCCCTTCGCCAAGCGTCAGGCCTTCACATCGACTTCCACCATGATAGAAGTGTTTATGCAGGAGAAGCAGCCTGTGGTGACGGCCTCCACGACGGCACCGGCCCCCCCTTCCTCGCCGCTGCCCAGCAAAACCAATCCCGTTCCCCAGATGTCCCCAGGGTCGTCAGACAACCAGTCGTCCAGTCCCCAGCCGGCGCAGCAGAAGCTGAAGCAGCAAAAGAAAAAAGCGTCGTTAACATCAAAGGTGCAGGTCGAGGGGGAAGGAGGCAGTGAGTGTGTGTTAGAGCCGCGGCAAACTCCCTCTGAGCTGGCGAGGGGAGAGGCTGCGCTTGGCTTTTCTGAGATTAGCCTTGGGTTTTGTGGGGATGAGAGAGAAAAGCCTGTGCTCCTGAGCTGAGCAGAGGCAGAAGAGTTCAGAAGCTGCAAAGCCTGTAACTCCCCTCATGTGGGAAATGAGGATGCTTGCGTTATTTCTGAGAAGCTCAGGCTGTTTGAGGGCTTTGGGCTCCTCTGCAGCGGGGTGAGATGCGTGTTCCAGCCTGCCATCAAAGGGCCTACCTGTGTCTGTGCTAAATTCTCTGCCTGATTTGCTCTGCCCATGTTTGAAGTGGGTTTTCCTCCTGCGCCGCTCCAGAGGAGAGGCTGACCTTGTGCGTTTTCCCTCCCTTGCAGATTCCTGCTCTTGCAGTGGAAATGCCTGGCTCAGCAGATATCTCAGGGCTAAACCTGCAGTTCGGGGCATTACAGTTTGGTTCAGAGCCTGTTCTTTCGGAGTACGAATCGACGCCCACAACGAGCGCCGCCGTTAGTCAATCTCAAAGCAGCCTGTACACCAGCACTGCAAGGTGAGGGCCAGAAACGAGGAGCTGGGACCCGAATCTGGTGGCTGGGCTGCTTCTCCTGGCTGGGGACTGTGAGGGAGCAGTTAACTGGGATGGGCTTGTTCCTTAGCAGGAGCTTTGGAAAGAGGCTCCTCCGTTGGGTGGTAGTGCTGCCGCATACCAGTAGACCCTTTCTGACTGTGCCCATGGTCACAAAGGGGGGACAGCCGTATGCAAGAGCAAAGCCTAAGTTGCCAGTGGACTCGTTCAGGCAGATCTGGGACTGCTTGGCCCGTGGGACTTGTACAGAAAGCAGCTGCTTCCTGATGCAGTTAAACTGTTTTGCTGTAACTGCTGAAGGTGAATCCCCAGCACGAGCAGCCTTCCTCCCTGCGAGCCACTTCTGCGCTTTGCTGCTTTGGGAAAAGTGAAAATGTTTTTTGGGTGTTTTTTTTTTTTGTTTTGTTTTCTTTTGTAGCGAATCTTCATCCACAATTTCGTCCAATCAAAGCCAGGAGTCTGGTTACCAGAGCGGCACGATACAGACAGCAACGTTTACCTCCCAGAACAGCGCTCAGGGACCACTGTACGAACAGAGATCCACACAAACAAGGCGGTATCCAAATTCTATCTCTTCCTCACCCCAGAAAGATCTGACCCAGGCCAAGGTGAGAAAATGGCTTTGCTTAGTGTTGGTTCTGATTAAACGTAGCATGTGAAGCCCTGCCTTGGAGCAGTGAGGAAAATGGGGGCATTCTAGTGTTTCTGGGATCTTCCAGCCTCACCAAGTGGTTTGTGGGCACTTGAGAGCTCTCCTCTGGCTGATACCAGAGCCGTTTGCTACTTACTCACATGTAAACAGTGATTAAGTGGACTGCAGACCATATTTTCATGCACTGTGTAATAACGCTGCTGCAGAGTGACACTGAGGCCGAGGATTTTGTCTTAAGGTTTTGAGCCTTGCGCGCTTGACAAACGTTCAGTGCTAGAAATAGTTCCCTAGTAGCATCAGTCTTGACTAATAAACTCGGGCCCAGGATTTGAGGCCAATCCGACCACCAGTCGGGGGGCAACTGTGGCATTGGGTAGTTGAGCCGGGGAGCAGATGCCACCCGGTGCTTGTTGATAGCATGCCGCTTTCATCATTTGGGAGGCAACGTGGCATGGATTTGACAAGCGTGCCCCTGAAAAGGAACAGCTGCAATGCCCAATTTCTGCAATGCCCAATTTCTTTTTTTTTTTTTTTTTTTTTTTTCCCCTCTCTTAGAATGGTTTCAGTTCTGTACAACCCACGCCATTACAAAACACGCAGGCCGTTGAAGGTGAGTGTGAGGCAGCGGCTCTGCCAAGTCTCTTGTACTCCTTGCTCTTTGCTTTGGGTGAAAAGCTTCAGCTGTGCTAATGGCAACTCCTTTTCCTGCCTGCCTAGTTGCTGCCACTAACTTGGTTTGCTTCCCTGGAAATGATTGGCTTTCTGCTGATAGATCCGTGAGATCCATGATGAGTTGCTTTAGCATCATCTCCCTGATGACTCTTTGCTGGGATTTTGTCTGTGAAAGGCATCTCCTTCACGGATCTTGAAGCTCTTTGCAAAACCAATGGCCCTGTGGTACTGGTGGGTGTGAACTGAGGTGCAGAGTGTAGTGGCACTATCACAGCTGTCCGACTGTTTGGCAGTGGTGAGGGAAGCTCCGTGTCTCCCGCCTCCTCCAGCCAGACTTCTGCCACTCTGTACTCCTGAATTACCCTCCAGGAGCTGCCAGTAGTTGCCCCTAACCGCAGACTTTGTTCACAGGTGCTACAGGCCCCGCGGTGAAATCCGAATCCCCCTCTGCTCCCAGTATCGCGCCTCTGAACGACGGGGTCTCCGCGTCCTCCCTGCTCAGCACAGCCGGCCAACACCCGTCAGCTCTGGGCAGCCTGAGCCACAGCGAAGAGCTGCCCAGCAGCACCACGGCACCGCTCAGCAGGTGGGTCTGGCTCCCACCAGCAATCCTGGTGCTCCCGAGCAGTTTCCTGCGCTGCCGAGTGACGCTGTTTTTTTTTTTTTTTCTTTTCTTTGCCCTCTTCTACAGTACGTTACCCACCCAACAGAACAGCCTGTCCTCGTCTACATCCTCCGGGCGAACATCGACTTCGACTCTTCTGGTGGGTCCGGGTGTCTGTAGTGTCGTCTGCCCCTATGTTCTTGCTCAGCTCCGAGGTCTGGTGGTGCCCTTGGAGCCCGGGCATGCAGCTGGCGCTGCAGCGAGCGACGGCCACAGGAGCGGCCTGGCCGCTGGGTAGCAAGTGCCACTTAGCCCAAAGGTGTCACGGAGGACTTTGTGCGCAGAGAGGAGGGAGGGTTGCTTCAAAATATGGGTGTGCAAACTGCTGGCCTGCCACTTTCTGCCATGCAGCCCGTTTCAGACTTAGAAGTAGCTTCTTTCTAGCTCGTGGTAGCTGCGGAGGGAAAAGTGCCGCAGAGTTGCAGCCAGGTATCGGGTCAGACTGGTGGAGTGTCACCAAGAGCTTTCGCGGCGGAGGCTCCCGGCACGCGGAGTCCTGAGCTGTTGGCCTTGGCAGCAGGATGAGTCTTCCCACTGCGGCTGTCTGTTCAGTCCTGCTTCTCCCAGCAGACGGGCATGTTGGGGCAAAGCAGCGTGAGTGGCTTGGAAGCGTTAGGGTTGGCTGCTCTCAGGACTTTGGACTTCAGCCAGATGCAAAGTAGGTTTCTTTGCAGCCTGCAGCAGCCGAGCTCCTAGCAGGCTCCGAGGAATGTCCGGGTACGGATGGGGCCGTGTTTTGCAGTCGTCTCGGAGAGGTCGCGTCGGCCTCATCTCCAACTCTCTTCTCCTCCTTCCCCAGCACACGAGTGTGGAGAGTGAAGCGAGCCTCCATTCTTCTGCTAGCACTTTCTCCACCTCCTCCAGCTCGGTGGCAGCTGCCCCACCAGCCGTGAGCGTTTCCTCCAGCCTCAGCAGCGTCAGCAGCCTGGGCCTCAGCCTCAGCAGCAACTCCACGGTGACAGCCTCCACTCGCAGCTCCGTTGCAACAACATCAGGTGCTTTCCTGGGTCCTGCTAAGCAGGAGGAGCGTGCGGGGGCCTCAAGGAAGGTTTGTTTCACTGTGAAACTTCTTCCCTTCAGGAAAAGCCCCTCCCAATCTCCCTCCTGGAGTGCCACCGTTGTTGCCTAATCCCTACATCATGGCTCCAGGGTTACTACATGCCTATCCGGTGAGTGGGGCCGTTGCCGGCCCTTTGCGGGGTACAGTGCGTTTCCGGATCCTCCGAACTCCATCTGTACCTCGGAGGGAGGGATGGAACGTGCTGGAGAAACCAAAGCTGGCACTGGGAACAGCTGAGCAGATTTAACGTGATTTGACCTTATAAGAGAAAGGTTTTACTAGCCCAACAGGGCTGCCCTGTGTGAAGAGTTTGGCTGTCCTGCCTGTCCTATATAGAACATGAGAAATTCCTGTGCCCATAGGGAAAAATGTCTGGAATGCTGCTGTCCAGAGCAGGGCTTGGCTTGCCCCTTTTGTGTGACCTTCCCATCCTTCTGGGGAGCAGCAGCCCGTGGTTGGGGTTTGGCCATGGAAGTGCCAAGCTGCATCAGCAGCGTGGCCGCGGCAAGGGAGGCAACCGCCTCAAAGTCTTGGGCTGCACAGTGTGATCTGAATATTCACAGTTTGTGTTCCTAACCTCAGCTCCCGCTCTTTTTCTAGCCACAGGTGTATGGATACGATGACTTGCAAATGCTCCAGACGAGATTCCCATTGGTGAGTACTGGAGACAGACACAGATGCTCTGCGTCTGCTAGTCCTAGCAGCTGCCGTGAGCCACGTGCTTTGGGTGTTGAGACGTGGCCGGCTGGGAAGCAGTCCTGAAGAGCTGGCAAAATGGGATGCTAAAAGGATACACGGCTTCAGCAACAGTGCGGAGTTAATCGCTTGCTCCTTTGCACTTGGGAATTAACAGCAGGGATTGTTCAAACAGCAGCGTTGGTGGTGGAGCTAGGGAACACGTGAGCTCATGCAGCAAAGCTGGGGTGTGTGACGCTGCTCTGAGGGGTCCTCGCACGTATTTGAGAGAGACTAAACACTCTTGGAACTGTTTTTTCTTGAGGAGGGTGACGTATGTCCCCCGTGTTGTGATGTGCTGGGGAAGGTCGGGGCAGTTTCAGGCCCGCACACCAGTAGACCTTGTCTGGTTCTTCTGATGGCCAGGTGAGGGGGATGGTGCATGCAACAAAAACCTGGAGTTTGCTGCAAGCTCTCGTCAGCCTCGATGTGACTGATTGAACTGCAATACTCCAACATAGCTAGCGGTCACATCCCAGAAAAACTTATTTTCTAAAAGATACACCTTGACGTGCATGGGAAGAGCTTATGGAGTTTGTTCTTATGTTTTTATCCTTCAGGATTACTACAGCATCCCATTCCCTACACCCACCACCCCGCTGACTGGAAGAGATGGCAGCCTGAGCAGCAATCCATACTCTGGTAGGGGAAAAGGGTTGACTCGATTATGTATGGAATTGTCTGCAGCAACTTTCTGCATTTGGTTTAGTCCGTAGGGCTTTTCTCAGACGTGAAGTTCTTGACTCCTCTTGGATCCGCCTGGTCATGGCTAGGCACATTGCCAGAAAGATGCGGACAAGTAGGAGTTGCTGCAGCAGTGGGGAAGGAACTGAGGAAGAATAGGAAAAATGCAGAAAACTGGCACTGCCTTTCAGGGCTGGGTGAGATGGGAGGTCAGCAGTGAGCACTGCTCTGCATTAAGTAAAAATGTAAAATCTGTGCTGAATATCTGGGTAAATTAAGTTTTTAAAACTGCAGCAGTCTCGTGGTTTAAGCAAGCAGGCCGTTGAGAATTTTTGTCAAACTTAATTCAAAAGCCCACTGGGTGACTGGTTTTATTGACTCTGGCTGGTGCTTCCCAGCTGCTGATTCCCAGAGGGAAGCACGGAAACCTGTACGCAGCAACTGCTCTGAGCTTTCCTGCGCTTCAGGAACTGCTGCAGTTTGTGGTTTGCTGCTTTTCCAGCATTGCTTTTTCCCCCTCTCAGCAGGAACTTGGTAGCACAAAAGGGCCCTCGTGCAGTGCGCTGGGGTTGAAACCCCAGGCTCGGGAGGGTGGCACGTGCAACGGCCCGTCGCATATGTAACGTGCCAGGTTAACTCGGGTGATAATTAACACTTGCGGCTACCCTGGGCTCGCCTGCCAGCTGGAACAGCGGCAAGGAATTCCCTGCTTTGCTGTGCGGGCTCTGAACGGGGCGTGTTGGAGTGAAGGAGCCGAGCAGGTGCTCGGGGGGGAAAAAAACAAAGGACAGGGGAAGTGAAGCCTCCGAATATTCCCCGAGGGCTCCTGGGCCTCTGCGGAGCATTTGATTTGGTGCCACAATGCGAAGAGGAGGGAGGTGTGAGCAGCGTGATAAGTGAGGGGCCGCTCACGTATCTTCAGCTGGACTCCCACCTTCCACGAGGAGCTGTTGCACAGAGCCCCGGGCTGCTGCCCCTGGGCTGGCTCCGGCGCGAGTTGTTCCTGGGGTCGCTGTGGATGCGCTGAGATGGTCTGGGGAGAGCGGGAGCAGCTGGGCTCCGTCCTCGTGCCCCCAGCCGGTTTAGCTGCGGCGAGAGCTGGGCCTTTCCTCCCTTCTCCGGAGTCCCGTGGTGCAGCAGTGGTGCAAGGGACGTGCAGCGCGGGGAGGCAGCTGAGAGCTGCTCCGGGGAGCACCTGCCTGGCGCTTGAGGGATCTTGAGGCACTTGTGCAGGGATCTGAGGGCGAGACCGCAAGCAGAGCGGCCCTCGGTGCCCGGGGCAGGGATGGGTTCCGCTGCGGCTCTTCGGAAGCGGCAGCTCCTTTAGGTTAAGGTAGAGCAAGGCCAAGTGCATTGGCGTGCGTGTCCTCCCGCCTCCCTTTTCCTCGTGCGTCCCAGGTGACTTAGCCAAGTTTGGCCGCGGCGACGCCTCCTCGCCCGCTCCCGCCACGACGCTGGCGCAGCCCCAGCAGAGCCAGACGCAGACCCACCACACGACGCAGCAGACGTTCCTGAACCCGGCGCTGCCGCCCGGCTACAGCTACACCAGTCTGCCCTACTACACAGGGGTACCAGGGCTCCCCAGCACCTTCCAGTACGGGCCCGCCGTGTTCCCCGTGAGTGTCCGCAGGCAGCGCCGCCGGGAGGCGGCTCGGCAGAGCCGTGCGCCGAGGGCCCTGCTCACTGCACCCCTCTCCACCCCTTAGGTCGCTCCTACCTCTTCCAAGCAGCACGGTGTGAATGTCAGCGTCAACGCATCAGCAACCCCCTTCCAGCAGCCCAGCGGCTACGGCTCGCACGGATACAGCACCGGTAAGAGGCCCGGCAGAGCGCGGTTCTCCTCGGCACTCGCAGGGCTCACTCCATCTCCCTGACAGAATGAGGGGATAGTTCCCTTAGTGCCTCCAGCAGCATCCAGAACGGATTGCAAGGGAAAACAAGTTCCGTGTCGCTCGCTTCTCCTCGAGACGGCCCAGGCTTGTCCTGCCTTAGCAGGATATAGACCGGAGGAGTGCAGAGCGCTTCACACCCTCGGAGAAGCCCAGCTGGAGGGCTGAGGCCTTGGACATTTGTGTCACGTCACAGTTTAGAACAAGAAATTGCCACATAATTGCGTCTTCGACTGCCTGTGTGTAATGTATAGATAAAAAAAAAAAAAAAATCATTCCGTATTTGAGTCTGGGAACTTCTTTGACGACTGTGTGGCTTGCTGGGCAGACAAATGTTTTCTAGCAAAGTGTCTGTCTTAATTCAGAGATGCCAAAGCTGTGAACCTGCTGCTTCTCTTGGTATTGGGGATTTTTGATTAATATTTCTGCTGATTTTTATAAAGGGCCTACCTTTAGGTCCTGCTTTCCAGCCTTTTCAGTTCCTTTAGTGCCTTTTCACTGCATTGGAGCCTTTGGGGACTTGTTTTTCTCTTCAGAAAGATTCTTCGCTCTGTAATCAGTTACCTTCATCATCTTCCAGAGACACCAAGCACCAAGTCTTTCAAATCTCTCTCATGGTGACACTTTGCAGCCCTCAAACACTTGCCGAGGCTCCCGTCTGCGCCGTGCCAGCACCAGGAACGGGGCCTGGTGCTGCAGCAATGGCCCCGGCCGTGCCAGCCTACGGAGCCGAGTCACCTTTATGTGGAATTCCCTGACTTGTGGCAGAGGAGCCCTCAAGCTCTTTGTGCCACCACGCTGAGCTGGGCGGTTGTGTCTTTCTCTCTTTGCCAAGGACGTGTGTTTGCTGGGTGGCAACAGGCGCACGCGCTTGTTTCTGTAGGTGTTGGTGCCGTTGTCCAGCCCGGGGGAACCTCCGCACCCACCCGCGGGCACCTTGAGACCTGGCCTGTCCCACTGGGCGCTCTCGGGACGTCGCTGTCGCCGTCCCCGAACCGCACCGCTCTGCCGGCCCCTAGAGCTCCTCGCTGCTGTTCCCGGCTGGAGGCTGGTGCCAATTTCCTCATAGCTCCTTCCGTATTTCCTCCCCCGCAGGTGTATCCGTGACATCCAGTAATACAGGAGTGCCAGACATCTCGGGCTCTGTCTACTCCAAAACTCAGGTTAGTGTCTCGTGGGAAGAGGTGGCTGTCCGGGGGAGCACAAAGGCGGCTCTGGTGCGGCCCGCGGGGGCGAGGAGGCTCCTTCCCCTCGGAGCAGCGCCCGGGGGGGATCCGGAGCGAAACGTGCCGCCCTTGGCAGGGTGGCGGGTAGAGGCGGCTGCGTCCGCGGGGCCGGCGCCGCGGCTCGTAGGGGCCGGGGGCGGCCGCGGTGCTCACGCCGCCCTCGCCGTCCCCGCGCCAGCAGTCCTTCGAGAAGCAGGGATTTCACACTGGAACCCCGGCGGCCTCCTTCAACTTGCCTTCGGCGCTGGGCAGCGGGGGCCCCATCAACCCCGCGACGGCTGCCGCCTACCCCCCCACGCCCTTCATGCACATCCTGACCCCGCATCAGCAGCCGCACTCGCAGATCCTCCACCACCACCTGCAGCAGGACGGGCAGGTACGTGCCCCCCTCGCCTCCCCGCCTGCCCCTCCAGGCCCTGGCCGGGTCTCTCCTAGGGCTCCTGCCCCCCTGTCCCTCACGCCCCCGCAGCGGACACGCGGTGACACGCACGGACACGCGGTGACACACGCGCACATACACACAGGGCCTCCATATAAGAGGCGCAGGTGAGGAAGGGCCGGGGCGCACGCGGCTGGGGGGGGCTCGGCACGGCCCCGGTGCTCCGGCTCCGCCCGGCGCGCGCGGCTCCCGCGCCGCGGGACGGCACAGGAAAGCCCAGCAGGAAAGGGGTGACCCGCCACGAGCCCGCCGTAGCTTTCAGGTCTAACCGTGGATTTCTATTGTCATAGTTTGTCCCTTTATTTTTACATATCCTGGTACTGCAACAGCTTCCATATTTGCAGATGATACTGTGCTGCCAACGCCAGCAGGAAGACCAGGTAATGAACCTCTCTGCTCCCGCCCTGCGCTTGCCCTGGGGTCCCTCCCCGCCCCTCAGGCCCCCCAGGCTCGCGTGGCGCCCGCCCGTGTCCCGCCCGCAGTGAGGACGAGCAGCACACACAGGGTACTCTCAGAGGTTCAGGAGGGTCCTAAAAGGCTCTGAGAGGTACAGAGGGTACTCTCAGAGGTTCAGGAGGGTCCTCAGAGGTTCTGA